>JABFQD010000012.1:0-62969 GCA_022817045.1 Psix sp. ZL-2020
CACGTTATTTTTAAATAATTTAATTTAGTAGTTTCTGGATTCAACACGACCGGATGAGTGGTTCTATGTACATATGTACAATGGCAAAAACGGATGGAGCGCTCTACGATCCGCCTTGCACTTGGAATCGTCGGATCCTTGCCTGTACCGACTCGCATTGGACCTCGCTATAGCGCGTGTAACGACCAGCGCGTACCGGTTCACGGATCACTACAAGGTTACCGCCATGTTCACGTAACGCCTCCAGGCTGGTTTTACTGCGCGTCCCAGTACACGAGTTGCTACTTTTGGTGGGCTTGCCGCTTCCTGGGTCAGTCGCAAAACGACTCAGGGCCTTACTTACGACGCCATTGCACTCACGTGGCCAAACACGTGTCGCTTGTTGCCTTTCCCATCTGAAACATTTTGCAATTTAGTTCTGTTTCTCTCTATGAATTATTGTTAATATGAAATGTTAATTTTTGGAACAATTCTTTTTTTCATATACAACATAATTAAACGAATAAATTAATAACAAAAATATTACCTATCTGAATCTGATCCGGTATAAGGAAAACTAGCCCTTCCTTGTGTCCTGCTGTACAAAATGAAATCGAGCGAGTCATCTGAGTAGATGGAGCTGCGGTCGCTCGAACTATCGGTGGATATCTCTGAAATCGTGTCACTGCCGCTGTCGCAGTGCTGCTCTTCGCCAAGAATGAATACAGGTGTACATTTAAATACTTCGCCCGCCGATATCGTATGGTTAGCAGTCGCGCGCTTTTGGTGTCCAGACTCGATGATCACAAAGTCCGAGCTTGTGGAAAATTTGCGCGCAAGACTCGACATGTTTCTCTTAAAGGTTTCTCTGCGTTCCGGACTAAGTGCGTTTCGAGGCGACTCCTTAGGTAGCGCTACTTTCGCTGGGCTATCTACGTTGCTGGACTCTCGACTGTCGTCGACTTTATTCGTCGACGACGCGGAGACCAAACCATTTGTCAATGCTGGCTGTTCACTTTCTGTGATCGAACTGCATTTATCTGCTGGCTCTTTTTCTTCGCTGTTTTGATAAGTCTCGATCACACTCGGATGTACGACCAGAGACGGCTCCGGGTCGTCAAAGAGGGCAAACCAAGGATGTTGCAGACATTCAGTCACCGTCAATCGAAGGCTGAAAATAAAAAGATGACGTCAATGAAGGAAATTGACATTTTGAAGAGATGTTGATTTTCTACATTTTTGTTTCTTATCTCTAATGTTATTTCAATTATTTGAATAAACTGATATTCAAACGTTGGCGTATTTATTTAATCAATCAAGATTATCTTAACTGTAATCAAATATACATGTCTTTAAGAAATGAAGATTCATGTGATGCATTTCGATTTCTGCTTAGAAGGGGAAAATGCCATTCGAGTATAAATAAATATTTCCTCAATGAGTATCAAGTTAATTTTTCTAAACCAGTTGAAAAATAGTTTGTCTACTAAACATAGACATTCTTATTTTTTGTTTAGTAACGAGTTTGTTTCCTGTTTCAACGACTCGATAATTTATGCTCAGCCGTGTATGATAACGATTCCTAAAAAGGGTTGTACTGATAGGGACTCCCTCATAGAGTCGTTACGCCCTCGCTTGATGACTAGAACAAGAAACTGGTCCTTATTTCTGTCACTGTCCGTTTTCCGCCTCGAAGAAAGCATGTTGCTCCGTGTCGGCGGAAGGTCGACGACTGCACCTCGGTTTACGGAAATGCTCAGGGGCAGGAAATACGAGACATTATGTTAACGAAGCACAGAAAAACTGTCGAGCTGTCATTCCGCGCATGCGCAACCGACCGGTTCTTCTTCCTTTAAATTCTCTGTGTTCATTAACTTCGCCAATTATAATTGTTACTCAACATTTATTTTTTCAATTATTTTTGAATTTTCAATTTATGTAAAATATTCTGCGGCATACAATATTTGATATTACATATCTCAATTGTGATCATGTGGAATCGTTAGCATCAATTCAAAATATTCAGAATAAGAAACGTACATTTTCATTTCTTTTTAATTTAACAAAAAATGTTGATAACTTCAATAAAAATATTGTTTCAAACTAGAATATTCTGCAAATATTTCATTTATTTTGAATATTGTCAATTTATAATAATTAAATTAAGAATACATATTCTCTTTTCACAATTATTTTCATGTTATTTCAATTAATTTTTATAAGGCAGAGCAATTATTTTCAGTTATAGTAATGTATATGATCACTTTTGAGATGGTAAATTTTAGAAATTTGTTCTTTGTATAAAGACATGTATTTTGTAATTTGTTTGCACGTTTAAACAAATATCAGTGTTGGGAATTAATTATGGCGCAAACACATTTTTGTGCCGTTCTAACGGTCGATTGTGAGATGCACACATGAATAAGGTTTGACCTAAGCATTCGTTGGCGACGTCGTAATTACCAGGCAAGAAGTTTGCGTGCTTTTTGAGGTCAGGTCAACTGTATGCCTCTCCCGGAAACTTTTGAATTTATATTTATTAAACAATATGTAGCTTCAGTGGCTGACCTGGTTAATTGGTATGATAATAATCGATCTGGTATATCAGTTGATTTTTATGTAACAATATAAATCAATATTTGCTCGAGTATTATATAAACCTGATCAATTATTTATCGAATCCAGGCAGACGCGAGCAATGTATTGGTCATCATAGAGTGATAAAAATGTCATATATGATTGGTGGTCGTTGCCAGTATCCATTATCTTATCGTTTAAAAGTTCATTACCTTGGGTCTTTGACCATAAGTTTCCGCATGAGATCTTGCGCTTCCTCGGAGACTTCTTCGAAAAGATCGTCCGGGAAATCGAGCAGACAGCGAGTGATGTTGCAGAAGGTTTCCTGTTTAGTATCGCCTCCGAAGGGCGTACAGCCAGTCAACAAAACGTACAGCAGCACGCCGACGGACCACATGTCTGTCGCCAGACTAACTGGTTCATAATTGATTATTTCAGGCGCTGAAAAATAAATACATTTTTATTGTCAATGTGTCAAAAATTCATTACATACCACTAATGTATACATAGATTTCGATCATTGATTTGTTTCAACAGATAATTAACTCTTGAGAATGTTAGTAACAACTAATCGGCGATCGATCGGAGATTCTTTGGGTTCAGAAAAAGTGAATTATTGATTATATAATACAAGTAATTGACACAATTTTAGAAATAACAATTTCGACATTTGATCAGTGGTTTTGAACTTATCTAGATATTACTGGAAAAATAATTGTCATATTAATTCTATCTTAAAAATTATAATCTGCATTGGAAATTCTGTGTTTTTGAAATATAAAAAAATGTATTAATATACATTAATTAAATCTAAATTGGAAACTTTAATCAGATTTTTTCGTCGTCGATGTTACTTCAAATGTAAAAGACAATTAATCATTTACGTTGCAGTTTATAAACATTTTAGTTGTTTACATAACACTGTCATTTTATATAGACGACGTTAGATAATGCCATTCTGATCATATAATAGGTTTATATACTTAAATTGAAAATTAATTTAGAAATTAGTGATTGACAGCTGATCAGCAGTTGCCATACTTTTAGTTCATTATAAACTTGTTGGTCAAAATGCTAACTAATTTTCTTTAATTTACGAAATGATTGTATCTTTTTTCAATTTAAGTTGAGAACATTATGATAAGTGAATTTAGAATATTTGACATTTGTTAATAGACCTTAATGTTAAACTTTCTATTTTAAATTTAATTCATAATTTATTTGTAAATTAACAATTTCGTTAAGGCGTTTTGGTTTTTCATGCTGAACAATAAATTCATAGCATTAGCAAATGGTTAAAAATTGTGAAAATATTTCAATATCATTTAAATTCCTACAAGTCAGTAATCGATGTCAGGAATACAATCAATGTCAATAGAATATCGGTCGCAATTTAACGGATATTTGTAATTGATAATTATAAATGATGAGACATCGTCGAACTATAAACATTAATTATTATCAGCGATTAACTGATCAAACATCGATAGTGAGACAAGAAAAGTTAATGATGAAGACAACAAATCTGACGCTGTAATTGTCATCACCGCGCACTTTATTTAATTAAAATATACTTCGAGCAAAGTACATGATTAATAGAAATTATGGTAAATTATTACTATTGGCTGAGGGGGAATAAAAACCAATCAACAAAGTGAAAGGCAAATAGATTAGAGCAATTGATTCTATTCCTGCATATTTGTGAATATTAAACTATGCTATTAACATAATTAATTCACTGTTCATTTATTTAATGTCTCCAAAATTCTTTCATTAGTTCATAATTGACAATTCAATATTTTTTGTAGAAATATAGCGATCTCACATATTAAAGTTCACTTCATGCAGCAAACCAGCATTTTTTGACGTAAGTTTTTTTTGTTCGGTAAGCTTTATATAGTAACTTTTATGAGAGTATGAGAGCTCTGTGAGAATCTTTAGAGATTTCTCTTAGTCTTTATTTAACGAATTGAATAAAAAAATAAACCACAAGAGATTATTACTCATCAAGATTATACTTTTGCTTTTTGCGATGTTCGTTTAAGGCTCAATAGATGGCGCGTTTAAGCGTGAGCGTTGCAGTCGAAGTTATTATAGTAAAAATATTGAATGATATCCCTGATGAAAATAATTAAATAATAATTTTTATCACAAAACATGTATTTAAACATGATTATAAATTAATATCCTACAATTACTGAATTATATAAAATTATAAAATCTGTAATTGAATTGATAAGTCATCGTTTCAGATTCAATAGAGCTGTATCTGGATAAATTAATAATTACCAAAGGTCATGGTTTTTGACCTTTTTCAAACAATTGACTTTCAAAAAGGGAGAACTAGGAATCAAAGACTGAAAATCAATAGCTGATTATCGATAATAACGATCGATCATTAGAAATTTCGCGACAACTTTCTCAGATCTCTATTGCGTGGCTAAACGAAACGCGGGAATTTCGAAACAAATTGGAACAATCATTTTTTTTACCTATCGTTGCTATTGTACTCACCGACATAATCGGGCGTGCCAATTATCTCTCGGATGTCCGCACCGTGACTGATATACCGCGAAACCCCGAAGTCACAGAGTTTCACATCGCAGTTGGGAAATTCGCCGGTGAGAACCAGGTTTTGAGGCTGAAAAAAGAAGTGAAGTTTTTTATTATTATTAGTCCGCGTCGATTAAACTATCGAATTTTAATAAAAATAACCCATAAAGATAACAATAACCACAATCGTCCTTGAACTAACAGACTGAAACAAAAAGGACTATTGTTCTTTCGTTCAACTCGGCTCTCATTACATCTTCTTTGTCACCGAAAGAAATAGCAGGTCGGGGCCGTTTTCTTTAACCAACAAAACAATTTTTATCGCTAATTTTTGAACATTTTAATTTTTAAAATGAGTTAATTTTAATATTTTAATTGTCATTGATATTAATGATTGATATAGTTATTGGTAAAATAATTAAATGAGTAGAATGAAACTTCTGAAATTTGTATTATTTTTGTTCTATTTTTTAATGTTTTTTTTAAGATATAATACATGCAATTTCGAAATTGCTCAAAATAACTTTTTAAGGTTTGTAAAAGTATGTCAATATGTTTTATTATTAGTTTTATTGGTGATAATTGAGATACGAGGTAATTATCCTACGAAAATTGTTATCCAATAAATTAGAAAATTTTAATGGTTTTTTACATCAATTTTTTTTACATAAAAATATAACACTTTTGTAGGCCCAATATAACTGTACAATTTATATTTGCACTGAAACAGTAAGAAAATATTTCCCGAAAACTATTACACTTCGATTTTACGTAATTTATTTTTAAAAGCAGTTTTCAAATCATCAAGCAATGATTAATGAAGTTTGAGTTCATTTTATTCTTATTTTAGTTCTATACGAATTATCATGTTACAGCTTATGAATCATGAAAATTGACATTAAAATATCAAAATGTATTATTTTAATAAATTCTTAAGAAATCGAAAATAATACAATTTGAGTCGAACTCAAATTTACATTTTGTCAAAATTAAATTAATTTAAATTTTAACTTCAAATATTATAATGTTACATTCCCATTGAATTAATGTAAAATTTACATTGAATTGTTCAAATTGAAGTCAATGTAAAATGTTCAATACGAATTCAACTCGATAACCTTAGCATAATATTCTTAACTCATCGTATTTTCGTTTGCATTTACTTTAAACAAATTTCTTCGCAGAGTAATTATTAAAAACTAATTTAGAAACTTTTTTACATCAGTTACCTCAAAACTATTGACTTTCACCTCAACTAATATTTTGTTTTATTTGTATCATAATATAAATCATTTTTATCAAAGAAAAAATGGTGCATTTTAATAATTGAATATTAAACTTGGATCGTTGTTGATTAATGATCGAATGTTTGATATCAATGAGTCGAAAACATAAATTACACAATTATGAATTTGATATTGATAAAGGGTTCGCAATGCTCCAAAGTGACTTGAATAATATTCAGTAATCGGATTGGATTACAAAGTTGCATGTTCATTTATTACGATTTTCTCGAAACTTTCGACTTCAATGTGCATCGATCCGCGAAGTCTGCGCAAAGTCTTGCAATTGATACTTCACGTAACGCTGATTAAAAGCGGGCAAAAGATAATTCACTAACCTGGTAGTTAGACTATATAAATAAGTAATCATACGATACATAAATGCCCATATACGTGATTCAGTGAAGCTGACATGCATCTCAATTAATAATTATTATGACTTATCGTCTCATAAGGGACGGCTAAAATTGCGCCCGATGGATCGCAATCGTTGCTGCCTGTTGAGTTAATGATTCGGCTTATGGTACATTTCGTTGTAACGAGTTACTAGGCAGACGTGAGCAGTGTCTCGCTTATAAGTTGCTGGATGAATCTCAATCGAAAGAATAAAGCAAAGGTCAGCAGGCCAGGTCCAAAATTTATATTGACTGATTATTTATTTGAATCGCATTCTTGTCAAATATGCCGAATTCAAGATTTGTTGAATGAAAAACTGAATGTTATGATAAATCAAAAATCTGTTCAACTATTCAAAATTAGTAATTGTAATATTTTCAATTTTGATATAAATATGATACAAATATTGCATTTTTTAATCAGATTTAAATGTATTCATTAGAATGTCAATTTAATTAAATTGTCAATGTAATAATTAGTTTCCTATTTTTGGTAATAGAAATTAACAAAGATTTTTCTCAATTGACTCGTAAGGGTCATTAAATAAAGATTACTTTACATGTTTGAACTTGCTAAATTAAGCGAAATATTTAAATTTCAAAAAAAGCATAAACAATTTGTGCAATGTACACATATTTGCATATGCGCATTACATATATAAATTGTTTTATGTGTTTCATATTTACTCATGAATAATTCAGTTTCGCTTTCTTATAATAAATATACGACATTCCAGTATATTTGTTTCTTATTGTAGTACAATTACATACTAAATTACGCGAGCAGACATAATATACAACCTGAACGGAAGTCGGCCATTAAAAAACCGACAATTAGAGATTCTCATTTTCACTGAGTGTTAATTGAGTATACACGGGCTTACTCATGTTATTCGGTAATGTAGGTTGCATATTTAAACAACTCAATTTTTACTCCCTTTTTCATTCCTAGCTAATTTGAACATTTGTATCTATATTATTTCATACAGTAGTGCCAAGTTAGAATATAGCAATGAACCGGCGAAAAAAATGCAAAATTCAGCACATTTCGTTGAAACTTAAAAATTTAACGCAGATGTAATGGCAGTAAAAAAAGAATGAGTTAAATTGCTATTCGACTCGCAACTAAAGTGAATGTAAATTAGCGGCGAACTACGGTTACGCGAAATTTCAAAAGGCCGTTCGTAGCTGTGGGTAAAGGTGCGTGCATAATCACGGTGGTAAAACGCAACCGGATACCTTGCTGTGTATGTTCGTAAAAACTTACGAAGTCAACGCATATTATTCAGAGTTAGTGTGCGATACACTCGGCTGCTCGCCACGTACCTTCATAACCCCTGGTCATTGTTTTCGCCGCTAATTAAAACAGACCCCTCCCCTATACAGGTGAAGCTAAACTAACCGAGCACCTGTCTTTCAGCCAAACTTTGATCGCTTGAAACATAAAACTACACAGTTCATTGCAACAATAGAATTCAGTTACGGAATGTAATTTTTTCGCAACGGATTAACTACGTTCTTCCACAAAAAACAACTTCAGACTAATTAAACTCTAAAACTACATACTAATCAATCCAATTACCACGCAAAAATAAGATTATTCAAATTGTATTTTTAACACAAAGCTAGAAATGCGAGGTAGACGTTTTATATGGAGGAAAAGGCAGTGTAGGAATGACTATTCTAGTATTAAAAAGTACAGGAACATAACCTCAAAAAATATGATTTTTTCCTCAGATTTGAATGCTAAGTCACATTTCTTCGTGAACTTAATTGAATTAAATTACATATTGTGCGACTAAAGAGGGAAAACGAAGTATGTACGGTAAGACACACACTTTATATGTGGTACGAAACAAAGCTACGAGTAACAAGTAAGGAATTGTAGTTTCCTCCTCAATTATGTGCGAAATTTTTCTCCTGCGGAGCGCTGAGAAAAGTGGGAAAGGGGTTTTTATGTGGCGGTGTGATAAGAAAATATATTCATTTCCGCCAACAGTTGAATGATGCGTTGACGTTTTTGCAACTAATTGAAAGTATACAAATTTCGCTTTTTGTTATAAATAATGTATATGCTGGATATTTGTGATCGTCTTACATTCTTGAGTTTCGTGACCGACTGCTGTGCCATGCATTGAATTCATTTGAAAGAATTATCATGAAATTGCATTGTAATTGATATCATATTTCATTTTTTGCGTTTTTGTGTCGTCGGGTCAAAAATGTGAGTGTCGTGTGAACGTTCAGATGATTCTGACAAGAATAACAAAATTATTTACGGGAGAAAAATCAGACTTGTTTCTCGTCGTTGGTGGCCGGAGCCGGCTCATTTGCAATGTCAGGTCAAACTACATTACTACCGTCGGAAAAATCGCATTTTTAAATCAATCACATACTTATCATTTTTACGTCAGAAAACAAAATACAAAGTTAAACATGTATCTACATGTTCATGTTTCGTATGATTCGGATACATTGTACTTATTTTCAGATTGACTTTTTTGTATCAGATAAACTCGTTACTTTATCAGGAGTTAGGCTTTTGAGAAATTGGTCTTTTTTCTAATAATCGTGCATTCTACTACGGCAAAGTACGTGCCGCACTTTAAGCCACTTAGCATCAGCGTGGTTGGCAAAACGTGCGCAGTTAACGTGCGCTCAGGTTTCCTGTATAAAAGCACGAGCAGTGACTCTTACGCGAACTCGATTGCGCTCAAAATGATATTATTGATCCAACATTTGAAAAGTTCGTGCGTTTGTTTCATTGTCGAATATTCATGAAATTCATCTCGCAGAACTTCCGTAATAAAAAATAGCTTTCTTTGTTCAAACGCAGACTTTTTATTCTGAAATACAAAACATATTAAATATGAATTAAACATGCAGGTATTTATGTTGTGTTGATTCACTGGATTATCAACAATTTGACGTGATATTACAATGGAAAAATCGAATGATTTTGAAGGAAAGGAAAAACATTGTTCGAAATAAAAGCGGTTTATTTATAACCGTAAAGTCGTTTGATTTGCTTTTTTAGAAAAGGTTTCAAGGCAAGGACTCGTTTCATTTGCACTTTTGTTTATTAAGATTGATGATTAATTGTCAAGTGTTTACTAAGTGACGAGTGTCATTTAATTGCCGAAGGCTATGGCGCATATCTATTTTGTCGCAAAATTCAACTTTTGGACGGGGCAAAGTTTTTTCTTTTCATCGATAAAAAAAGTTCTCCGCTTTCAAGAGATCACAAATGATAAAGTAAGACTAATAATCTTCAACATTAATTGCTTAAATCTGCATGCATCGATAGCGACAACAATGCAAAAAACTTGACTCAACCTTGTCTTACTAAATTCGCGCAAATGAGTCACAGACGTCAGGGTGGCATTAGTCTAACGGGTGTATACTCCATAAAATTGAATAAATGAGATAAAAGAAAATGAATAATTGCAATCATTCAAGTTACTCTTTCAACATTGTTTTCTAAAATCATTCAGGCTATTTCAACAGTTTAAATCAACAGTTTCACTGATTCCACAAAGAAATTCCGTTTTATTGTAGAATTTCATTATGTTTATTTCTCAATTACTTCTCAAATCAAAAGAGTAATTTAAAAAAAGCCAAGATTTATTGTGTTTTTCAGCAGGTAAATGAACACAGTTAACTTCTTTTTGAAGGCGAAAATTGAGTAACGTATAATAACAGCCGTCGTGTGAAAAGTCAAATGCAAATGACCTCGCCCGCATACACCCCGAACTTTTCATAACAGACGAGCCGGCTGATTATTCAAACGAGACACGTTCCATCAGGCGCTTTCGAAACAAGGGCCATGCCTATTTACAAGGATCCGTCTTTCGAACTCATTGAAACTTCCGGTGCAGGGAATTTCAATGCAGGGAGAGACTGCCTGACCTCTATGACTAACTGCTTCTCCCCACCACCACCCCCCCCCTTCTTTTTTCTAGCCATTTCTTCGATTCATCTTGCTGAGAAATAATTTATTCAAGTACAAGAAAATTATGATTCACTTCAATCATTACACCACTCAAGATTTGTCTTTACATCCTGAATAAATGTTACGATGAATGAGCGGAATGAATTTCTAGGGTCGTTGATTGGTAACCTTGAGAAAGAACTTAACCTCGAGTTCTCATTGTTTAAAAAAATTCATTCTATTCGATGAAAAGGGTTTTAAAACATTTTAGTTACTTAAACGTCAATGCAAACTCTCTGCCCCCCAGGTGCCCCCCGGTTGAGAATAAATGAAGTTATTACTTTGTCACTGGAACAATCAATGTATAATAATGTTATATTTCTCAATGGAATGCAATTAATGTTGAATTCAATACTTAGTTGCTCATCACAAAAAAAGTAATTATTTGTTTACAAACACACTTTTTGAGAAAAGAGATGTAAAAGCTTTTTAATGCGTATGTTTTGCAGAAATTCTGTGCAATGAGAAAATTAATTCGTGGAAAATTGTTTATAAAGAAATCAGCTCTCTGATTGGCTATATAAGATCAATTGTGAGTCGTGATTGATTTCATTTATTTGTGGATTGAAATTATTTAAATACATAATTTATCTTCTAAAATTGTCCACTGCAAGTTTTTAAAACATCGTTTTGCATCTTTTTTCGGGCATCTCTGGTATTTTGCTCATCCAAAATTGGAATTTTGAAGTTACTGCATTTCCAGAAATGAACATTATTTTTGACTTTCAAAAACTGTTTATAATTTCGAGCGTATTGACTTTGACTATTGAAAATATTGATGTTTACATTCCCTTTTCTTCCGTCTTTATATGGTTATTATGCATTCTAAAAATATTTTATGTTTAGTTTACGATCAGGCGTTGATCCGTCGTTAATTTCGAATTCTAAATATAATTTCATTACATGTTCATAAAATTTAATTAATTGATTCATTCAACTGTAAACTACGTTTGGCCCAATGTTAATCGCACTTTTTCTGCAGAGTATTTTTTCGCATGATTCAACTTCATTGAATGAGTTGAGCTCTATTATCGCGAAGAGTTCTTCTTGGTAATCAAAACATAAATAATGTTCATTGATGAGTCTCGCGTTTCATCTGGTGATTATTAGGCAGCGAGTTTTAATGGGTTTAGTGAAGAAAAAGAACTGCCCCGTATCACGGCAACGCATTTTTTGTACCCACTTTTGAGATCGATACAAAGAGATAGATAATTTGTGGATAATCGATATCAGTTTTAGTCGCGCAGGTTGCAGCTGCACTTGGAAAAGAGCTATTCTTTGTCCAGTGGACTTTCAATTTGCAAATGAAAGGCCGATCAGCAAGAGCGACAAAGACGTTAGAAGGAAAAAAAGGTTTTTGACTCCAAGTTAGATTATTACGAGTTAGTAACCGAACGATGTTGCCTTTTTATTTTTGCCCTCGCGACGCATTCCTCGTACAGAAATAAATCTGATCGAAATCGAGATCAGATCTTGTTGTTATTTATAATGATTGCGCCATTTTACTTTTGGTATGAATGTCAGCGCATAACTTCGCAATGATCCATTTTCTATGTAGAACAAAGACAGGAAGACAAAAGTGATTCGTTCGGATAGAATGCTTTTTACGAACAAGAATATACTCGGCCTTGAATTTGGTTTTTCAGATTATCAGATTCATGAAAGAAGTATTCAGCTGAATACATATTTGGCTGGAAATTAGAATCTGGCTGACGTTTATTTTTGACAGGAACTAGCATTCGTGCATTCCATCTGAATAATCTTCGAAGAATTTGTGAAGTGTATTCTAGAGTGCTGGCGCCCGTAGAATAGGGCCAGGAGATGTTGAAAAGCTGCCAAGGTATTTGCGCGCATTTTTCCATATATAATCGCAGCTGCTACACTTAATGCTGCGGTTATTCTAAAACGCCTCAATTCAATACAAGACTGTTCGACAAAGATATGTGAAAAGTTTGGGAAGTGTATGAGTAGCGGAGGGATTTGTAGTCGCGAAGCCAAAAAGCACGCTAAAGTGTGGACTTAGTTTTTTTCTCGAGATAACACTATATTTATAGAAGGGTAATTCAAATGTATCCGGCTGGGGCGATCGCTCTGAATTTTGTCGTTAGAATAAGCGCGCAAAGTTGACTCATTCGATAGGACAAAATAACGGTACCCTACATGCTTGTTAGCGCGAAATTAACGACAATTTTCTTAACGTTGGGCGATAATTGGATTGCGTAATAGTGATCGTGATCTGATCCTGAGTGACACCAGTGCAAGGAAAACGGTAACCTGTAATATGAATATTTGTTATTAAAGTGAAACTGGATCACCTTGGTTTGTGTATCGATTGCCGCGACGGGCCCTGAATGTTCGTGACTATGCGAGAACATCTGCCCAACTCGATTGTATTGGCGTGACATAAGAAACCAGCATTTCCCCTCGGTGAAACTTTTTCACTATTTATGCACTGTCGTCACTTTGGAAATTGGTTACCGATATGCAATCATTATTTTCAGATCTCTTTTGCAATCGTCCATTAGAAAATATAACCGTGTAGAATGTTATTTACGATCAATATGGAAAAGTAGCTTGGAATTTTTAATTACGATTTTTTATTCAACCTAACACTCAATTAGAGAATATTGAGCTAAATATTGGTTTTGCTTTTTTCAATATTTCTACAAATTGATATGATAATCGCAATTTTCCAGCAATATATAATTTAACCTACGATTAATAACATATATGATTTGTATATAAACTTCTTTCAATGTTTGTTGCAAAAGGATTAATTATACGAGGTTTGTCAAATTTCGCAATTTTCGTTTTTATTGACTTAAACTTATGCACCAAATATGCAAGTACTTTACAAACTTCCAAATATTGTCAAAATTCAAACGTTCATTGAATGTATTAATATTGTATCTTAATATTCAAATTATTATTTGACGATTCTCGATCTCTCATTGCAATATTCGAGATGAACTTGATAAAAAGAAATAATTTTGATCTCAAGCAAACATAACCAAAAAATTGATTTTAATTAAATGTACAAACTAACCTTAATATCAAGATGAGCAACGTTAATAGAATGCAGAAAAGCCACGCCATCTAGAATTTGTCTGAGAAGTCTAGCGACTTGTCTCTCTTCTGGAATTTCGTCCGTATCAAGCACCATTTGCAATTCTCCGCCTGGGGCTCTGAAGGGGGGAAAAATATTATTGCATGAAAAAATAAATGACGGGAATTTTGCTCCGGAATAAAATGCTTTTTTTTCTCGTATTCTATTCGGCACTCGCAGCATTGATTTTTAATCGAGTTATGGCACTTACAGCTCCAACACGAGTACCATCTCGGTGTTTGTCTCGAATACTTGGTGAAGAGACACGAGGCGAGAACAATGTGCCGCGGCATCCAGCACCGCGACTTCGTGAAGAACCTCTGCTCGCAGTTCCTGAGCCCGTCGTCTCTTTCTCAGGAACTTGGCAGCCCATTGTCTTCCACTAGATCGTTCTCTGCACCTTCGCACCGTCGCATATTTGCCTCTGAAAATGCATTTTCACATATTAATTAACTTTTATGAAATGAGTCTAGAAGCAAATGAAGGTAACATTTTCTTTTACACCGAAGGTGTACAAATTATTTTTACAACATAAATTGAAGTTGATCTGCATGTAAAATGAACGGTCTTAAAATAAATTGCTTCAAAAATCTGTGGCGAAGTTGATATATATTAATATATATTTTTGGATTTCGAAAGTTCACTTCCAAAATCTCACTCGCTTTTTTAATTATAGCATCGATTAAAGATAATTTCAAAAGACCTTTTTCGATACTGATATATTGTTGATATGCGGCCATGTCGGTTTTTATTTAGGACATTGATATGCAGTGAAATATGAATATGCATGCTTATAGAGAGTATTATTAATAACGGATTGTTTTATGTAAAAAAGAAGCTGCTTCCTCTTATGTACCAACATTACGTAATGTAATGTGGGTGCTTTCACTGCAATGGATCAGCGCGATGTTTAACGTCGGTTCGCGACGAGACCTACGATGACTGTAAACTGGAGCATTAACAACGTACCTACTCGCTTTCTACCGAGCCGACAAGGATATCGTTCACGAATTCAATCTTGAGTTCAAGTTTCCGGGAAATCGTTGAGGGAAAGACACATCAAATGTGTCGACCTTTTTTTAAATGCGATATACCGTTAATGGTAGATGACGCTGACGTAACGTTGCTAGACTGAGAAGAAAAATATGCCGAAATTGAATATATTTATTCGAAAAACGTGACTCTTTTGTGAACAATTGAATAAAATATACGAGGAACCGAAACAATGATAGAACAAATTCGTAGGAATATCCGATACTTTTTGACCAGATCCGCATATTTCGTACTGTTTTTCATTTTCGTTCATAATGTTCATTTTCGTTCATATATTGTCACGTTTTTTATACAGCCGTACAAAAGCGCAAACCATCATTTTTAGACCATAATTTTGAAATCACACTGAATGTATACGGTTTCTAAAAACCATTTCATTCTTTTTTCTCAGACATGTAAACTTAATTTGAGGTTAGGATTCAAACCACAAAATTAGAAACGGAGAGAAAACGGTACTAAAAGTCAGGATTTAAGGATTGTGGTATTAAACATTTTTGACAGCGATGTCAAATAGTGTTATGTGCAATTAAATGCAATGCACAAAAGCGCCAAATTCATCAAAGACGTGGCAAATTGATGTACTTTGAGTTCTCATCATGCAAACACGGCATACATCTGTCTCATTAGGAATCGTTCGTCCCGTGCATAAACCATGATAATCAAGCGGACAAAAGAAACAAACCACGAGGGACATTGGTGGTACTCTTTCGAGTACCGCATTCCCGTTAGTCTAATCGAAATGAGCAATGTTTCATGCACGAGGAGTGAGCTCGAACGAGCTCACTCCTGAGAACCTTCTCGACATCATTCTTATTTAATGTTGAATAATGTTCTCTTTGTCTAGACGAGAATTTGCGCGACAATGAACTTAGTATTCTTCAAAAGAGAAGACAAAAAGGTCATGTAACCATAAAAAATGACGCAGTTTGATCTCATTTAACGGACATAACCTATACAGAGATGTATCAGAAAAAACTCAATTTGTATCTAAATGATGTAATTACACAGCTTTTTTTATAAATCTGCAGTTCATTATGGACAATTTGGACGATGACAAAATGAATGAAGATTTTAAATTGAGACATTTTGTGATGTAAGATAAAAAACTCATTTTAAATTTGCATAGATTGGATCAAGCTCAAGCATTCACCTCAAGTGAGAGAATAAGAATCTTTGCTACTAAATGGAAGAAAAATTGCACAACTTTTGTTTACAAACTGGGTTAGAATAAATAAACTATTCTTCGGTTTATTCAAATTGACAATCATTAATTATTACTTGCATTTTTGAAAAAGATTCTTTTTTCTTAACAAAATTGTTCATTTTAATATTGATATTATGGATTCTAGAAGTAATTTTTCAGTTACTATTAAAAACAATTTTTCGTTTTTGAAAAACCAGATTTTCTCAATTTTCAAAATGTATTTGATGCGATTTTCTTAATTTAAAAAGACTATTCTTTGAATTTTCCTATCAAAAATAAATGATCAATGTGTAAACAATATTTCTAATTATGGAAAATGGCTTTACATTATTATAAATTATGAATATTAAATTTTGATTATTCAGTAAACATGTTTAGATTGAGAAACAATTCAAAAGGGAAAACTGAAATAATGATTAATTTGTCTGAAACACGAAAACTTCTGTTGATAAAGCGATAAAAGCGTTGGCTCAAACTTTCTGTGAATTTGCACAAGCTGTCATCGTTTGAGTTAACTCTTTAAAGCGTTGCCAAAATATTAATCTGGAAAACATGATGACAGTAATTTTCACATAAGTTCAAACATTCCAAAAGTGTGAATAGAAATGTGTTTCCGGGGAGTAAGTATGAGAAAAATGAAATGATATTTTCATCGGATAGCTCTTTAAATTTAACGCACGTAGCAGCTTACTATTATTCATCATCCAGTTTTTCTCGTATCTGACATTTTCCTAAATTTCATCCTTGTCTAAAAGACCTTGGTAAATGAAATGCTAAGCAAGTGCGACATTTTTGTGATCGACTGCTTACGATTCAGCATTTAATAAACAACGCAAGCTTGACAATTAGTTGTGTGCAGTGCAACCATTATTAAGCGTATAATAAATTCGCGTCAAACTTGACGAGAAACATTGTCAATAAGAACCTCGCGTGGGCTGACAAATGTTCGCGTGGGTCGCGACTATTAAATGCTCTCGCCTTGTTAAATCTGCGTTCTAATTGCAGTCTGTCGCGACAGAAATCGCACATTGTTCACAAGGGTTTTCTGATTCAACGTCAAAAATGAATATCGTACATCATCGATCAAACTTTTTTCCCGATACCGATTCGATGTTCGGATCTTACAGACAATCGATATTGCTATGATATTTATCGAACAAATATTGATTCGAACGTGTTCAGCAAATAGGAACAAATTAATTATGAGAATCAAACGGCAAAGTTCGTGGGCAAGTAATAGCTGTCGTAATTTCGTGACTCGCTGCGGCATGTCAGGCAATGAAAAACGTTAGAGCGTTCCGGGGAGTCAATAGCCAGTGAAACTGTTAATTCTGTTGCAGCCGTTTCTCGGGCTTTTATTGGCGTCGATACTTTTTTCACGCGCCCACTTTTGCGCAGGAATGACGTGGTCGTCGTGGCGCACGATACGTTGGCGCTCTTTGATCGGGCGTTTCGCAAAACCAAGAACTTCTCGTAAAAGTCGTATTAACCATTGTAGGTTAAACAGTGTGTCAAGCAAAGACTTGCATTACTCGCAACGACCTCGTGAGATTGCGAAATATTCAAAATCGAACAATCTGTTCAGTTCCGTAAAACGGATTGTGAAATCTTGTTTAATTGCAAAACGTAAAGATAGCAAATTGCTTTTAGGGTATTTTCTAATTTTGCTTTTCAAATTGTAATTTAAAAAACAATTTTTGTAGAATAAGAAAAACACTTTTTTTATTTCGATTTTTTTATCAATTAAATCATTTCTGTGGACTTGAACTGATTTTTCGGCATTAATAATAACAAACTGTATGGAATGAACATTGATAAGATCTTGAATTAAACTTTAATCACTTACATTCGGATCTTCGAAATAATTCACATTAAACGACTACTATAATTTTCTGAACGTGTACTGAGGCATTTTCGAAATGGTACTTACAAAAATGAAAATTAGTGTAATCTATAATTTAAATTGTAAATTTTCGTTTGAATAAACAGTAATTTATTGTAAACGCGGAACTGTAAAAAAGTTAAAAAACAGTTAGTTTAACGGTCTTCTTTTTGACATCTGAGACTGAAATAGATTAGCCAGTCGTTCATCTTTCTGATAAGGAAATTGGTATGAAAATAGAAATTAGTTTTACGAAGCAACATATGAGTGCATGTACGGGAAATAATTAAGTTATCATCAAGAAATTCTCAGCTGATATACAACCACGCTGCCACGGGCAACTGAATAAATCAAATTTCCATCGACTGTTAGCTCGTTCCGTCAAACCGTTTGAGTGAACATTCCTGCGATTATTTGTAGGCCGGGAAGCCGCGTTTGCGCAACTTTCAGTTATCAAGCGTGTAAGTTGGCTTCGTTTCTCTAATTGTTTATTGTCTTGTTAGGTTGTATTTAAAAGTTTTTGAGAAGCTTCTGCATGGCGCAACACGTTTAGTTCGTCCAAAGAGCTTTGATTTGTCTTTCACTGACAAATTTTTCAGTTCACAGGCGGACATGTATATGCATATGAATTGTGCGCGCACGAAATTTTGGTCCCTGTAGCTACACTTTCAAACTCGGACAAACGGCCGTAAATATCTTGGACCGATATTTAGCAATACAATACTTTCACGCTCAAACAGTTGCCGCCACTGTAGAACTCAAAATTGATATACGACTCGGAAAATCATTTTCTGACTATATATCAGTAGTTTCGTATACGCATGTCTACGTCCACATGGTTACGTAAAGTTATACAACGTCACTAATCTCGAAACGCAACTTTTTTCGTTATTCGATAGTGAAATAAATTAATACACTTAACATTGGAAAATCGCTATTTTGGTTTCTAATTTCATATTGGATATCCAAGCAAAAGTGTTAAAACTATTTTATTACAGCAATTATGATGTACTTGACCCTAACCTCAAAAATTTTGAGGTTAGGGTCAATTAGGGTTACTTCGTCATTTTTCAAATTTGAAAAATAATCGTTTGTATTTTACATTATTTATTAGTTTTGAAATTTTATGTATATTGAAAAACAAATGAAAACTTGTTGCTGCCATTTTTTGGCATAATTTTTATATGATTGACAAATTGTTCACAAGTGGTTAATTCGAAAAATCATCAAATCTAAAGTTTGATTTTCTTTTCTTGAGTATTTGGACCATAATTATGATTTTTATAGTTTTACCAACGATCTTGAACTTTTTCAATGACATTTAAGGTCATAAAAAATGTTTGATTAGAGAAGCAACGTTTATAGTCATTATCAAATGGTACGAAACGTTGCATGTTCAATTTCGACCTGCAATCAGATATTCATCTCAACGAGTTTGATGATTGATCAAATTTTGTCTGCTGAATTCAGATTGCAAACTGGGCAGCGTGCAACTTATTGCGACAGTGTGGATGCTGTAGAAAGCTCACACTTTCTCCGAGATATATTTCGGGTCGTGTGAACGTGTGTGACTGTTATAACAGCAGTAGCTCTTTCGAGGTTATGCAGTTCTCGGTGAGCGCATTGCAGGTGCACCGAGAGGCACATTTTCGCATCTTGTGTTCACGTATCTTCGATAAATGATCTCTCTAGAAAAGAAATAAAACTTGCGAGCTGTTTGAGCTCGCGATGAGTAAAGGAGAACACGCAACTTAAGTGTGCAAAAAATCAGTATTGGTTTCAGCGCACAAAAACACGAGGCATTGAAATTAGTTGTGAAAAAATGCACTTCTAAAGTAACACAATTTTCCGTGTCGTATTTTGTAACGGATTTCATGTATTTAAGTAGCAGAGTAGTTTTGAAAAGCTGAGAAAAGTGATCGCGTAAAAATGTCACGCGATTGTTTGAATAGCATTTCGCAATGCAGAATCAGCCGACCTTGGCAGGATTGGCCGTTAATTTGCACGCTGGATATCTTAGGATCAACGACCCTAATGTCGTTGGTCGAGTCAACGCGCTTCTCTCAATGCATCGGCTGTAAAAGTGCCATCCGTGACAGTTTAGTTCTGGTTATGCATCGCGCGGCGTTATGTCACGTCCTTAAAGGTACAGCCATTAGCCGCGAAGTTAACGCGAATGTCAAACGACAAATGCATCTCACCTTCAAATGAAATTCAGGTTCGCCAATACGAACATTTATTGATGTTTATTCCTAAATTCAATTCAGTGTATTACCGCATTTACGGCGTCTCGAATGTTCAAACTTACATGTTCGATTCTTGAGACGTTATATGTAACTGGTCGCCAAATTTTTACATTTCAAATTTCCTTAATTTTACTTAATCAGTAATAATGAGTGCATTTTAAAATACGTACAGTTAGTTATTACGTAATTATATTCAGAATGATATGGTGAAACTTTCGAGTATTTCAAGCGTTGCAAATAAGACAGTTTTGGAAAAATACCTCGGTCGGGATTGAACAAATTCAAACGTTGAGTAGCATGCTTATGGATGTGTTTTCTTCAAACAAACAAATTATCGTTGAACTGCCAATTAGTTGATGAAATCAACAGTATTTGTAATTTAGTGAAACATTCACAAAAGATTATTCATTTAAAAATTACACTTGCACGTTACGTAAGAAATGTTTTACTTTTTATAATTCATGTATTACAAATATCATTGTAACAAACACAATTTTTTGCCATACTTATGTACGAGAAATTCATATTTGTATAAAAAACATAAATGTTATAATCACTTTGATAAATATGTTTTTGAATTAGTTTTTCATGTTCGTCATGTCACAACAAATTTGACTGCATTTTCTATATATAATTATATTTTTTGCCTTCTTCGGGAACAAGGAATCGCAAGTACATGAGTAGGATACTTTTTTTCGAGAAATTTATGCTGCAATAAAAACCACGAACTTGGCTAGTTTTAAAGCAACGAGTTAACTGTTCTATCGACTGGTGTTTTAGACCCGTCATTTGTAGGCGATTGCAAACAACTGGTGCGTAATATCAGGTGAAAATGAGTAGCTCCATGTAGATCGCTTCAAACCACTTTTTGTCGCTTTTTTGCGTATAGTACATAAAATCTTAATTCCAGATGTGATGATGGATGTAAAGATCTTCTGGATCAAACAAATATTTCGCAAAAAGTAAACGCATAAACATTTCGAACAAAAACATGTCGTGTCTAAAATAAAATACTGAGCAATGGAAAACTCAATTTTTCGATATATAATCATTTGCTCTTAAATTAGAATAAGTTACGTATTCTACGTTACAACGATTGTTTATATTTCGAATCAGAAAAAGCATCGTCTAATGACATAATTGTGAGTCAACGTTCTCACAAATTACGTATTCCGTAGAAAAAATGTCGTGTGTTTTCCAGTATAATGATGCTCACATGATGTATGTGGGAAATATGCAAAAATCTTACGCGGAAGCGGTAGCACAACTTCAATTTCCCTCATTTCGCGCTCCGATTTTCCATGTCATTCTTTAATGCTCACATGCACATGACTTTCTTAACGACAATCAAAATGTCTCAGGCCATGTAAATTCATTTTTAATGTATGCATTATTAAATTAGCATACATTTGCTAAAGCCATAATAATATGGCGAGGAAATACAAAAAATATTATTTATATACTATTTTGCTGAAGCGAAAATTATTTTTTCAAAAGCAAACAGTTTATTTATCTACTCAAATGATTTATCTGGACGGGCTTTTAATTAATCCGGATTGTATATTAGAATTTTATGATAAATTATTACATGTTAAACTGTGAGATGACCTCAAATCACGTAACGCATTTATAAAGAGAAATAATTCAAAGAACCGTTCGACGAACAGGCTTTATTTGCCCGACGAAAAGTCTCGATAATAAATTCAATATTTATCGATTACACTATCACTATGACAGATACCACGGAATTTTTGAACAATAACATTGTCCTGATGACTTGAACAATGATTCATTTTTAATTTATTTTCAAAATAGCATTCCACTAAGAATTCTCATGAGTTTATCAATTTAATATGTAACCATAAATGATTAAGTAATGATAAGTCAAACCACGGTAATGTGTATATTAATTATCGGTTGTCGATATATTTTATAAAGTTTCATTTCTCACTTTGGAGAAATTATCCAGCTTGAGAAAACTTAATTAAATAATCAAAGAAAAATAAACAGTTTCCATAATGATTTAAGAAGTAATTTCCCATTTGGATTTTTGCGGGAAATATTTATGGGGAAATATGTGTAACTTCGTAACAACAGAAAAGATAACTTAACTAATTATTCAAATCATATTTCATTTTTTAATGGTTTTCATTTCCGTATTAAAAGTGGACCATAAATAAACATGTGTGAAAAAGTTCTATGTTATATAGAAACGAACGATCCGAGGAAGAAAACTCTCACGAGATGCAAACGTATGATAATTTATTAAGAGTGGTTCAGAAGAGCATTACTCGATAGCTTTTAATACTAATTTTTCAAGCTCAACTGCTTTTACAGTTTTCAAATATTTTATCAAGAAATAATTTGTTTTTATGGTCGTTTTATAAAAACATGTTAACACGATTCTTTATCGTTGAAATTGAACTTTTTTTCATGTTTGTTTGAGAAACAAACATGTTGACATTCTTGTTTGCTGTTGATAATGCCGTTTAGCGGAGATATAAATTGATGTATAAACAATAATGTAATACATAATTCGCGGAAAGTTATTCTCTGAAGCTGTCAACATACGGACCGTTCACTCGACGCGCGCGATCTGCGTGCGTGAAAGTTGTGATGCGCAAACGAAATACGCGCATTTGAGTTACAAAAAATGGAGCCTGAATAAAAGACTTGTAAAAAACCGTGAAAAAGAGTTCTGACGTTATTCTAATTTCATCAAAATTACCAGCTGCTATTTGATAGTCCTTGTTCGGACTCATAAAATATAATTATATTTATAGTCATCCATTCCCTCCTACTGATTTTTTATGGGTTTCATTTTATTTTTAAACAAGCATTTGTAATCAGAAATAAATTTGGTATTTTTCCATACACTTATTATCGAACTTGATGTAACATTTTCAAGAAAAACAGGAAAATATCTGGAGAAATGAAAATCGTAACATTGAGACTTTAACGTTATTTCTCTTTGTAAAAACCTTTATATTACGTTATATGAACATAGCAATATCTAAAAAAAAAGTTCATAAGTATATGAAATGTTTTCTATCTATAATAATACTATTGTAATAGTATGCAAATATGTTACGAAAAGCTATTTTAACGCTTAAACAACGTTATTTGAATCTTTTTTCAATGTTTAAAAAACGTTATTGTAGTATAAATAACGTTTAAATAACGTTACCGCAACATCAACGAGATGTTTGAAAAATTGTAATATTGTTCGAAAAATTATTCTAATGTTGCTGTAACATTCTATTGATATAACTGTAATATTAATGTAAATTTGATGCAACGTTTTTACAAACGTTGAACAATATTTAAATTGTGGCAAAAGTAGTAATTTAATGTGTAAATTTGTGTGTTTTTTAATGATATCATTTAATATTACGTCAATGTTATTACAATCTTCATTCCTGCGCATTTTTACACGGTAATATCGTAATATTACCGTAACGTTGCTTTAATATTTCTGCATCGTTTTATTACACCTAATGTAAGCGCTTCCGTTAAAAGTGTATCAGTTAAATATTTGTTGATAAGTTATATATTTTAATGGCTTCAATAATTATCTTATTAACATGTATCAATAATCTTTGTTGTATCGCGATTATTGATAACTAAGGACAACTTTGTAAATTGTGTAAGCTTTGAAAAATGTAAATCGTCGTCGAATTAGCCTTTGCCCGTTTTTCTTCTTGTCTTGTTCGGTGAGACGGGTCATTGTTTTTTTGTTCCGCATGATGGTTTTCTGTAGACAACTGGCTCGTGTAACGTCGTAGCTACTTGCAGCTCGTTCTCAGCCGCGAAACTTGTGCGATTTTTTTATGGTTCGACAACATTCCGCGGCAACCACAACCGCGTACAGCTTCGTTAGAAGTCGTGTGCGTACCTCTCGCTCTTGAACGACGCCGGCATTTCCTCAGCCGAGAGCGCGAACATGCGTTTTACCAGTCTCGAAGCTCGATTCCATCATTTATTTTGCACGACAAAAATGCCTGCGCAATGTCGTCCAACTTTTGCTCACGTGTGACCTGAACCTTATGAATCGCCGCGATTTTATTTCGACGCAATAGCGAAACTTACTTTTATCTTTTATTTCCTTTCTCATTTCCTTTCAGAACTAACAAAAAACAATCAATTTTCTCTCCTCAGCTTTTAATTCGAAGTTTTCCGAAATTTAATTTTACTGAATGTTCATTTCATGAAGGTTAGATTTTGAAATAATACCTACGTATATAAGAAACGATGGAAACGTAAATTTACCTCTTCCTCGTCAGCCTTATAAGAATGTCTATATTGAAATGTGTGTCATTTGAAATTTCTATCAGCGTGTTTCATTTGATTCAATGGTCATAAAGTTAATTGTTCCTGCTTTAATTTAATCAATACGCGTCATTCGTACACACATACACACTCACACACGTAACGATTGCTTTTAAAATAAAACTGATACAAGCAGCAGACGCAATAAGAAACGTACGTTTTTATCGTGCAACGTGTATTACTTGTTTAGTTGTTTATTATTCTTTTTGTAGCTCACGACCTCACGAAAATATTCCGCGCATGCGTAATCGCGGTAACGTGACTTTTCCGTGAGAGCGATTCGTACATTCGCGAAGGGTTAGCAGGGTCAAAAAAGCTCGAGACCTAATCGTGTCTCAAAAATTTCCTCGCCGATAATTCGAGCATGACAGGACCTCCGAGTAAGCGACACTTTGCAAACCAAATGAGACCGAGGTTAGGTTTAGAGAGAATCTTTGCGACAAGCAGTTGAATTATTGTGTTGGAATATGATTGAACAAAAACTTTGGCTTCTGCTTTTTAACCACCAACACAGTGTTTACATTACATATACATGTAAAACCAATACACACAAAACGATGCTTGACAAAATCATTCTCTTAACATTAACATCACAAATAGACATGAAAATCACAGCAGAATGATTATATTTAATACACAGATTGAACGTCTTTAATATGTTTCTACAAAATTTACGTCCCAACTCATTATTTTGACTACTAAACGTTGATTCATTCTTTTACAATGCTAAACGTTTGTTGCAAAATATACGACGTTCGAAATATGTCATTTTTATGCAAAAGTATATTTAGTTGTGATTGCCTATAAAATGATCTTTCGTGACCAATGATCGTAACATTAAACTGCGGTTCTGCGAAAATAAAAACGCGAAAGGAGCAATCAATTGACAAGAAAAAAAATAACACTCGTTCATGATTACAGTGTCGATTTCAAAAGTCTATCACCGTACAATGCCATGCTTTCGCATTCTTTTTTTTAGTCGCGGATGCGTCTTTTGAATGTGTGTATTTGTCTCTGCGCGTGTGCGTATGTTTTCGAGAGTTGCGTGGTTCAGCCAACTATGTTGGCTGTCGAATGCCGTTTTTATTCCACAGCACGTATTCTTGTCCTCTTTTATTTCCACCTACGTCATGCAAAAACACGTCTTTAATAACAAATTAAAGGGCTCGAATCGAATGTAATCGTTTTTGTCGGGTAAACAAATCTTAGTCTGATTGTATATAATTTGACTAACGTTTGTAAAAATGCTGTTTCAATTTACAAATATGTCCATAACTGTATGCAGCTTTTTTAATCGACGAGCAAAAAGTATGATATAGTTAAGCTATAAACTTACAGTTAACCGAGTTAACTAGCAAAAAATCAGCCAGGTTAACTGAAACTGAAAAAATTTGACTCAGCATTTTTTGGAATAGTTATATCATTCATCCGCCTGTATATTTGGTGAGTCATGCCTAAACAATGTTTTCCTTTTGTCTGACAACTTCTTTATCTTTGCACCGCAAGAAGCTCTATTACGTTACTGGATGAATCACAATTAGTCGGCTGATAATGTTACGTGAAATTTTTTGAGCTCATCGTTGAATCCAATCGGAATCAAGAAGCATGAATCATGCACACATGCGAATTTATTTCACCTCGTCGACGAAGATTTATACACTATACCGTCCAAAAAGTCCGACCGCATTCTATACGTCTGTTTCTCTTTCCATTTCTTTCATTTTTAGAAAGGAGTTGAGTACGATTCGCCTTTTCAATGTTCACCAATCGACTCGTGCGTTATCTTTTTTTTTTGTTTCGTTGGAACATTTATATGTATAAGGCAATCGAAATTTTGTCCGTTAAAAACGGTCTCCGAAACGTTCGAAAGTGTAAAATTGATCTTTTCGAATTCGTCTAGAAAAAAGTGACAGAATTTATAATCGAAATATTCATTCGCCACAATTATCTTCCACCCACAACATCCATCTCTTTTGTCATTGGTTTTGCCATTTGGAAGATAAATATATTTTCGAAACAGAGTCGGATTTTCAAATTGAAAGGTTGATTTCCGAAATTGGGTTCGAAAGTCGGAATATTTCCCATGCAAATGTCAATCTGGAAATAATTTGTTATATAAAAGGTATTTTTTCTAAAGATACTCATGGTCAACCTGGAGATCTATGACGGTTATCAACACAGCATACCTGTAACAAAAAAACAATAAAAGCACAATTAAAGATAAGTGAATAGAAATGCGACAATAAAAAATATGTTAAGAAATGGGAAAAAGGCGAAACACGAGATCGGTACAGTATAACGATAAAAAGGTAAAACATTTGATCGAGATATAGTGCTGAACATGTGCGCGCCGGTAATGGACTTATCGAAAATCAGGAATCCCACTAACCTCGTTGGGGACCACTAAGAAGCTGGTTTGCGCACATGTTCTCCACACCACATCTTGACGACTCGCGATGAAATTTATTTCTGCTTAATACGTGCGCGATATGCTTGCACCCTCCCTCCCCGCTCTACCCTTACGAGATTCCTTCTCTTAAGTGATAACGAGTCATCTGCCGTTGTCGGAAAGTCCATACGAGAGATCGAATAGAAATCTTTTCAGTTGTAAGAGCGAACCAACGGACATCAACAAAAATTGTACCGATAACTTGTTTTTCAAGGTTGAATTCTACATAAATGTTGCATTCGTGGAAAATAAAGAATTGATGTCAAAAATTAGACCTTTTATCAATTTTATTTCCCCAGTCTATATATGTTGCTATATATAACGCTTTTTGCATGACTTCATGAAAGGAACTTGGAATTTCATACATAACACATATATGAACGTATATGTAAGTATTGTTTGTGTATATACGGATGTATGCAAGAAAATTGCTTTTTATTTTCCACCAAAACGTAATGTTTCAGCGCCATCTAGAGCAGCATTCTAGCATGGCGAGGTACAGTTAGTTTCAATTTCTCCGATAAAAGAAAAGCTATCGAACGAATCAATTTCCCATGCAATTAATTGAAAGAAAAGTGGCAACTTTTCCCGTACGTTCGATAGCTGCAAGTTTTTCTGTCAATATATCGCGCAGACGTGATGTCATTTGTGCCATAATTCGACATTCCGGTTGAAGTTGGCTGCCAGGAGGACGCTCTATTCCAAGAATGCGATGACCAGTTCCGTTAGCTCCATTCTTTCAGAATGTAGTTTAATGCATGATTTCAAAAGAGATCCGATTTTTTAATAAAAAAAATGCATTAGCATCTATTTTGCGAGAAATCTCAGAAAACATACGTGCTGACATCAATATAACGAAGCAGTTCAGCGAATTCATTATGATAAAGGCGAGGAGAAAACAAAAAGGAGAGAAAATGATTTCGTAATTGTTCGCATGTACAAGTCCAAGGAATTTCGTATTTTTATTCCAATTAATGATTAGAATAAATATAATTAAACTATTCCCTGTTTGCATAATAACAACGAGTTTGAAATACATTTTTATCAAAGAACTTTTTGCATGAATTATTTTCTAAGACAGATATTTTGAGTTAAAAAATAGAAGAACATTTTGAAATTCCAAAAAATTAGATTCAAAAATGATTTAAATTGAGAAACAAATGCTTTTGATAAAATAATACAAATGATATCTGACTATATTTGGAAGATAATTTGTGTGGTATTTTTTCTGATAAAGTACGTTTTGGTATGGTTGACTCCCTTGAAGGAACATATGGAACAAGTAAAATGCAGTCTTAATTGCCGTTTAGTCTGCGACGTCGAACTAATATATATTTTTAAAGATTTTTTACGCAGCTCGGAATATATGACGGAAACGAAAACACTATGAGAGATAAACTAAAATAACCATATCAATAGCTTCATTCTCTAGAGTTGACATTGTATAATAAGCTAAGTTATTGAGATTTCATAATTGACTAAATTAATTCCAGAAATGTCCCCAAATAAATGTTTGTTCTTCACACATTTTTGACATTTTTTTTATTAATACTCACATTTTTTTCTTTTAACATTAAATTAAATCATTGTTATTTCTTCGAATTGATAATTAAATAATGAAAAAAAGTTAATTTCCTAAAAGAAAATTCTGTTTGTATACTACTAAACATCTATATTTTCTAATGAAAAGCAAATACTTTGAGAAACCACGTACAAAAAGTTGACATTATTTTTGTCAAACAAACAATCATCGCTTTGTAAAATTTATTTTCATATGGTTATTAATATGTATCATAGGATTTTCTTTCAAAGAAATACATTTTCATATACAATGTAAAACTCAATAACCAAATTCTCGTAGCACGTAAAATTCCAGTTGCTGTCACGTTGTACCGTTCTTTCCTTGTCTTTTGAATATACTTCTGCATTCCATTTTTGAAAAATCTCTTCAGCAGGAAAATTACAAACTTGAACAATCAGTGGAATATCAACTTAACATACATATAAGAGAGAAAATAAACGTATAGTAATGTTAGGCTCGAATAAGTGCTTGTTCTTCTGGTTTCTTTAAGTCAATAAAAACGGTTAAATAATAAAAGAACAAAGGTGTTATTGAATGGCATGAGATTCAAGTTTGCGACGTGTTGAAGTTGCGAAACGAATTTGGTGTTAATTTTTTGCGGTATCTTTACTCGGCAATTCATTCACAGCGAGGGCATGGACGATCTCCCGCGAAAAGATGTATTTATACGAGTTGGATCTCTTTGCTTCACTGCGTGACCTTGACTGGGGTTGACTAAGCATGACTCGGTTAATTACATCGAATTCATCGTGCGGGTGCTCGTCGGCGCCCTTTGTTGCTTTTTATTCTTTATGCTTCAAAATCACCATGAATTACGACACTTCATTTCAGCGATGATAATATTTGGAATTGGCATTTTTTCTTTAGCGAAATTTGTATGCTTATCATATTTCATAGTTTAAGTTCCATTTTGAACCACCAGGTTTCTTCTGCAAATGTCATATTTTGAAACGTCAGCACTAATTTCAATGATTGAAATTATCAATTTATTTCTGGTAGTTTTTTTTAATTGTAATTAATTTCACGAGTTGCCATTGGGATGAAAATTCAATATGAAAAAGCATTTTAATATTCCGCATGTTTTCGTTCAAAGAATCGTGCAATTGTGAAGAAACGAAACTTCTCGAGGCTTTGAATAAAAAAGACCGGGGTAAGAATTGAATTAATTGAGTGAACCATAGTGGCGGCGAGCGTAGGAACCGCATCCGGTTAAAATCGCAGTTCCATCCTTACGTCCGGTTGCGGCGAGCCTTAAGACGTCTCGTGTTTAAGTGCAAATGATTTAGCATCATTGTGAAGGTGAAGTTTCTGAGCGTTCTAATTGCAAAGCTACGACTGTCGATGTACCGAAACGAAAAGCGACGTGAAAAACGGCTGCGTCGAAGGAATTCCGAGCGGACGAAGAAATTATTTTACCGAGCGAGCTGAGCGACAAGGACAGTAGAGTGGTGCCGCAATTTGATTAATACTTGTTTGTTAAGCACCCTTGGGAAAGTTCCCAGAAAGTCCGTCGGTGAAATTTAAAAACAATCGCAGCAGATGAAACGTCGATAAAAAAAGTGCGACAGCCAAATAGCGGGCTCTTAAGAAGCGATGGCTGTCCGATTATCGATACCTTTGTTTCAAAATTGTCGTATGAATTCAAAAGTTACGATTTCGCATTCACAATTGTTTCGTGCGATTGCGTCCATTTGTCCTGAACAATTATCGTTTTCATCCAAATAAAAATAAATTCACACGGATATATTTACTTTGTAAGAAATAATATCATTTCTATGGCACGTGATTTGTGCGTTACAAATATTTATATCCTAATATTCTTCGACATTCAGAATCAATATTTTCTTTTATATTACTTTATTCGTATGTTGTAACCACACGTACACATGCAATTTTGTTTGTGATAGTATAGAGGTGCGCCTGCATTACTTGCTGAATGTTTATTTGTAAGCATGAGAGTCTGCGTTTGAATGTGTGTGTTTTGTATTTGTATGTTCCTTTACATTTGCGTATATGTATTATACCGAGTGAGTAAGAAGGGAGAAGGAGAAAGATAGAGAGAGAGGAAAGAAGGAACCAGAAATCGCAGCGTAATAATTCAGGCAAATGAAAAATTTGGTTGAACAGTAAAAGGATCTTCCTGAGCGTTCAAAAGCGCTTCGTCTGCAGTGATCAAAATCTAGGCATCATGGTTTCTGAGACTATCGTATTTTATTAACCCTTAGGTAAGAAAGCATAGGGCAGTAAAGATTAGCCGCCGTGACTCCGACGAGTCAGTAACCTTTGGAACGATTTTTTTTCTGTTGTTGCACCGCTTATCCACTTTTAGAGTCTGCAGTTCGTCACTTCTATGTAAGTGGCTCTGCCTAAAGCCGTGCGCGCCGCCGACAAAGAAGTACACGCGCAAAGATAAGAGAACATTTCATTCGAAAACATGATACTATGGTGATCTAATGCGAGAATACAATCTCTCTGAAATCGGTATAATGCACGCGTTTCCCTGAACGTCACTTTTTACTGCTCCAACGCTTTTTGCCTTTTTCACTTCCTTCATTCTATTGCAAAACATAATCAAAAACAACTTCTAATATATCGATAACTGTATTTTTACATTTCAAACAAAACGAATTCATTAGAATTAAAATATGCAACTCGACAATTTCATGACAAAAAATACCATTTCGTTGTAAAATCTCCGATATACGTCGTAAAAGTACATTGTATGCCGTAAAAAGTACGATGTACATTTCAAAAACTTTATCCTACATCGTAAAGAGAATGATATTTGCTGTACAAAAATGTAAACTGTATCGTAGAAGTTACGGTGTTCATTGTAAAAATTACATATTGCATCGTAAAATGTACGTCATGTGTAACAAAAATTAAAATGATTGTCGTGAAAAGTACAATGTACGTCGTAAATTAAATTTGTATTAATTAAGTTGTTAAGAGCAAGGTTAGGTTAAGTATCAATCAAGGTTAGGTTCGATATTTTTCAGGTTATGTAGCAATATTAACCATATTAACCTTGTAAAATCGGATGATATATATCAATGTATGAATATATACATAGACTGAATGAAGTATTGACAAATCGATATATGTGAATTAGGCCTAAAATGTTTGACATGATTAAGATACGAAATATTGACAGCAACAAAAAGTCTTAGCTGATATTAATCGATGTCGATGAATCAATATGCGATATATTGTTTTCGGTTGGACTTTAATATAATACCAGTCTTGACTTTTATGAATGAAATTCATTAATCAATAAATGTATACATATTGGCTATGAATTTCGATAATCGCGATATAGATGGCAAGCAATCGGATGACTTGATCGATTGTTAGGTTATCGATTTTTGTGAGCTTAAGAAGCGGGGTTGTTTGACTTCCTTTGGCGTAACACGATTATGTCGCAATTAAAATACGAGTATCCCACCGAGATCATATTTCGTTTAACTTTCTAGATTTATTAAAAACGCGACAATTTTAAAATTCGCATCTTTAACACTGGCTTTTACACGCGCGTATGCAGATCCATTTGCCAGATTATATCCAATGCATTATTCATTTCGCTCTATTTACAAGGGCCGTTTTCGTGATACACATTTGCTTTTAACTTTTAAGAAAACACCTCTCACTGAAGCACAATGGAATTCGTGAAATTTGGTTTCTCGCGAGGATTCCACCATATTTTTGCAATTCATTAGTTTTGAGTTTATCTTTGCATATCTCTGTTAAATGTTAAAAATATAGTACATGAGATGAAAAATGGAAATTGCAAGGCTGAACATGAGACAGTTAGTCGTTTAAATAAATAATTCAAAACCCTTGTGATTAACTACGAACAATGTTTTTTTACATTTATTTTCATGTTTACTCGAGTGAAAAAATGATATGGCATGGCCATGGCAGAAAGTTGGATCATGAGCGTGAGCCATAGTAATGCCAGAAAATGGCCAAGCCGATGCCAATGTTATGTCTAGTTTCTATTACGGCAGAAGAATGGCAAATTCATGTTATGAACTTGATAAGTTTCTGTCATGGCCATGGCAGAAAGTTGGACCATGAGCGTGAGCCATAGTAATGCCAGCAAATGGCCAAGCCGATGCCAATGTTATGTCTAATTTCTATTACGGCAGAAGAATGGCAAATTCATGCCATGAACTTAATAAGTTTCTGTCATGGCCATTCCATATAATTTTTTACGTGGCCATTTTAATTAAAATTTTTTATATTTTAATTATAATTTTATATGCTAATGAATTTATTATATTTAATATGTTACTATATATAGCGAAATTTTAATTTCGATCGTTCAGTACTGGTATTAAATTACGTGGGCTAATAATTACTTTATTCGTCATATGTTGATAGCTAGAAATTGTTTCCTAATTTTTAAAAATACGAGTATTAGAATTAACGTTCAAAAAGTCAAATTTTGACCCAAAGTAACAGACGTTGCCTAGCTAAGTTGTATAATTAGATGAATAAGCGTGTTTGTCTATTGGATTTCACCGAGGTCGCCACGATGTCTTTCCAATTGGGGCCTCAGAGTGCCCGAGGCTGATTTTGGTAGCACGAATAAGTAACCTCCATTTCTACCCTGCGCGATATGGCCTATGTGTGCTGAATTCGATTGGATGTTACTTGCGCATCGACTATCCTTCGCATTTTGGAACGTATAAGTTCCCCTTTGAATACATTCATCGCGACTTTTTAATTAACAGCAGATTAAAAGAAAGTCGACGTCAATGAATTTCGATCTATCGATATAATTGATTACTTAAATTGATAACATACAAATTTCTATAAAAAATGCGTATGACTCAAATATTCGATATATCTAAAATTGATCAGATGATAAGGATAAATTGATCTTGATCTTTCATCGTGAATAGCGACATCTTAGCGAGAAGTCATTTATTAATTAATTCGTTAACATTTCTGCGTATGACTAATTCGATATTTTCTGCTTCTTTCAGAGCTAAAAGAACAAAATTTACATTTATTTTAGTACGCAATTGGATACAAATAATTTTTCGTCACATTGAGAAGATCGGATTTCAACACGTGTTTGACAGATGAAACATAACCATTACATGCTACGAAATTCCAGTCTTGTCTTGTTTGTCACACACATGTTCAGCTACTGTGATGCATTTCTAACAAAATTTGAAACTTAAAAATGCGTCATACTAAGTTCGATAAAATATTTGTGTTTTTAGTTTAAGTTTTACATACTTGCATATCGTCAAAGTAGTTTTTATGTTTATACATTTTTACTGATAAATTGATAAAATATGTTATAGATACGAGGCATGTAAATTTATGTAAAATGATACAATTATTACATCAATTTCTGTGTACTACTTTTGAAGTGTCGTTGAAATGTTGACACAAGTAATAAGATTATAATACAAATTTAATTTTTGTCTAAAAATATAACTCCGTGTTATAATATATATTGAGGTTAAAAATTGTGAATAAACAAATAATTAATTATGCTCTCATATCTTTTTCATTTTCAAACTCTATCTGTAATGATAATGATTTATCGCTGTGGAATGAAGTTCAAATTTTTAAGAAAATGAGTTTAATCCAATATTAATCATACGATGAACATTATTAAGTAACTCAGCAATTAGCATAGTTTTAATTTTCTAATTTCATAATCTATGTACATAATGTATACAAAATTCTATTAACTCAATTTATTTATGTAAATCGTAAAAGGTTGAATGTAAATTAATTTAATTCTAAATAACCTCATTTACAGTATAATATAAAAGTAAAAGAAATCAGTTTTTGCACAATAATTGAAATAATGGTTTATATTTCTCGAATAAAAACGTCTAAAATCGGTAATAATCAACAGGTTGCCAATTAGTTGGCAGCATTCGAGTTCGAGCGATTCCTTCGGCCGTAGCTTGAAGTTTTATCGTCGATTGAAGGTGCGACTCATCTCGCAATAAGTAAACCGTCTCCAATTACCCGACTTGGCGATCGTGGGAGATAATTTTGTGGCTCATCCGAAAGTGGAATATAGTAATACCGTAGAGATTATTAACGCAAAGACTTTATACATGATATGCGGTCGCAGACTGGACCATATCTGATCGTATGATGTACGGCGCGTTTTCCTGGGGCCTCTTCGCAGGTCCCACTTGCGGCTGACCCACTTATCACGACCGTGAATGCACTAACAATTTATCCAGGAATCTTTTTTTCGGTTGATTCCTCACGTCACGTCCAAAATATCCGCTGAGAAACGAGTACGAACCATTTGTGGCTTTTTATTATCTACGCTCAAAACATAATATGAACAAATTTCTTTCCTTATTTATGTCGATCGTTATTTAAGCTAATGTAAGTTCACTTTATCGGGATAAAATTCAAGAACCTATGAAGTAGGCCGTAGAATTTTGCGATAGTTGTGCGATAAATCGATTATAATTATTGAGTATTGGTTCCATCAAAATTGGTATTTTCGAAAAAATGCATTTTTGAATTTCAATATTAAATTTCATAAAAACTATATAACATAACAAATGATTCAATGGTAAAAATATATTTTTGTTCTTTTTTCTATTTGGATCTTTATGAAGATGAACATTTTCTTAAAAGTGATTGGCCAAGAAAATTCAAATCGAGAAAAGCTTGTACTTATCGTTTCTGCGACCAACTCCATAGGTGGCCGGATTCTGCAGTGTGCCTTAATCGGAATTGTTTCATCAATAAAATCACTGCTCTAATTACTATACAATTACTATACAACGCATTTTTTACAATCCGATAGCATTCCTAGCAACTTTTGCGAAGAAAACTGTAAAAGAAAAAAGAAGACGAATCGAGAAACGATTTTCTTTTATTGCATCTAAACAAGGAAAATATCGTACGTTTGGCTGCTTCGTGAAAGAAAGTTTAACGAATCCGCGTTCAGAAAGAAATTTGTTCGCCACGTATTCGACCTTGATACTTAATAGGATTTAGGTGGTCGCGGTCGAGGTGTTACGTCAGAAAAATATGCGTGTGTCACCCGCAGATACAAAGACGGGAAAAACTTCAGTTGAATTTCCGTTGCGCAATTTCAAATGACGTTTCACGGTTCTCTATGACGAGTTAAAGATCTTTACTTATTAATGTGACAATATTGATCGCCACAGCGTTTGCGGGCAACTTCCTTTGTCTCGAAGACTAAAGCAGCAAATGAGATCATTTTCCAACAGTCTCGTACATTTGCGTACGTTGAAAACCACATAATGGTTCTTTGTATAAGACAATGAAATTATCTACTTTGAAGAAACTTTGTGTTTCAAAAATGATGCGGGTAGTTGTTATTCCAGGTCAAAAAGTGACGTCCGTCCGGCCTGAAAATCTGGAATATCATTGCAATGGACTAGAAAATTTGTCTGCCATCGCGTGTTATCTGTGAACAATTGATTGAAAGGTTTCAATGGCCAGATTGGCCGAGGTGATTTGCAGATAAGCGACGTGATACCGGAAATTATTCTTTGATGCAAATAAGGCAATACATTGAAAGGCATGATTGGCGGGTAAAAATCGTGCATGAAGAAGGAGGATGATTTTACCCGTCTCGTAAGTTGTGTCTTCACTTTGTGTGTGGGGACCTAGAGACCTGAATAACCATAGCCGGGGGGTCCCGACAGGGCAGGCTAACGGTCCGCGGATGAAGGTTAACGTTTTATCCCGCGCTCTGCGCAGATATGAAACTTCAAGACAGGATCCTTCTATTTTCAAATGAAGGCAAATGAGTAGTAATGTGTTACACACAGAAGTAACATTTTGTTTAAATGACTTTATCTAAATAACTGTTCGACGCAATTCTCGAACAACTTTTGAAATATTCACAACAACCAGTAATTTCGATATATACAATTGATTAGTATCAGTTCTAACGTTATTCTAATTACAAGGAAAATATATGTAATAATGTTAACGTTCTCAAAACTTGTAGAAAATGTTCTACATGTACAATAATAATTATTACAAATGTCAGGAAAAAACTATATTAATTGTACGTCGACTGTAGATATAAAATAGAAAAAATGTTACGCGCTCTTATAGATATAGCTAAAAATAAATACAAAATATAGTCTGTACATTTATAACCCAATAATGAGCTTAAGGAGCTTCAAGTACATAATCAGCAATTAAACTGAGTAAAGATGTCACGTGACATTATGTTGTCTTGACATGAACACTAACCCTAAAAAAGTAAATACACATGTAATTTATTTTCTCGTGCCCAATTAAATATAAATTTATTTTATCATTCCAAATAAGATTAAAATAACATTAGACATTTATCTAACCATTATTTTTATTGTATAATATTTTGTACTATATATTACTGATATACAGAATATATATAGTCATAAAATTATGTTGATTATTTTCATAATTTTTGATTCAGTTTTATTTAATTATTCACAACTTAATATTTATATAAACAATACAATTATAGCCGATTATAGTAGTAATACTAAACTATAGGAAATTCCGAACAAAAGGAATGAAAACTCGCCGTTTTGATGGTAATCATTAAATTATAGCAAGTCGTGTGACTGAAACGGAATCTTGAAACCTACAACACGCGCCGCTTCTCGTTAGCTGGAAGTTGTTAGTCATTAATAAGTGCCTTGTCGATTTGGGGACCATGATTTAAAGGTTGGACATTTTTCTTTAACGGTCCTCACGGTAACCCCCACGTACAGGTTAAACAATGGCAACGGCTTATCGTATGCTGATACCAGCTTAAGGAACGCCAATAAATTTGCGAAAGTAGTATCGCTAAAATGTTCATACATCCTACGTCAGTCAACAGCTCATCGACTCAATAGGATAATATGAATTTGAAATTATGGAAAATTGAAATTGAGCATTTAAAAGCGCATATGCACATTTTATGTGCTAATCAATTTTATTGAAAAGTATCGGTCCTTAATTACGAAATAAAGACATTTTTGTAATAACATGTGAAACTATTTTCGCTATTTGCTGCGAGCCTATTTGTGAGAGATTAAAATTGTTTTACTTTACTATTTGAAAAATGCAATTCAATGTGAGAAATTTGAGCGTGTTTATTTCTCATTCCACTTATCATTAATTCATTACATTCATTTACAATACAGATAAGATCTTATAATTACAGAAGTAGCTTGTTCAATTATTTTTAGCAGTTTTTCAAATACTCCTGCCGTATTTTGAAATTGTTGTGCTTACTTTTGTCATCCTGCAAAAGTGCAATGATAAAATTAAACGTACCATAATATTCTTTTACCAAACAGGATATCCGAGGTAATCTTGAAATAAATAATCTAACGCATAGCATCCTGTATTGTCGATTTGCGCGCGCGCGCGCGCGCAAAACGGCACGTCGCGTCTGTGTCTTCTCCGCTGTCCCCACTTTACGAAGAATATCGCGGAGTAAATTTACCTCGCGATTTCTTTAAATCGTTTAATTAAACAAGAGTGTTGCAACGAAATAATGTCTGATTCAGAGAACCGGCGCCGGCAAATTGCAACGATAGGTGTCGCATTTCAAATTCGAGTGATACTTTCGCGTTTTTCACATGATGGTATCTGCCTACGAGCGCTAAGTGACCGAGTCCCAATTAACACTTACTCGTCGACGATTGTCTCGACCCACGCATATATGATCTCTCTCTTTTTAATCGCCGCCGAGGGTTTTTCTGCCCGTGTTGTAAATTACAGAGAGCATTTCGGTCGAAATTGCGAAAAAATCGTTGCGACACTCGACTTCAAAATTTGTCAACGACGCTCGTCTGCCAGACTTTAGAGGCCATCTCGATATGGTAGTAGATGATACTTTTTTGCTTCACCTTTTTTTTTTTTTTTTTGATAAATATTCAGCTTTTCAGAAGTACTTAGTTTTTTGTCTTTGTTTATTAATAGACTAGTGTAGGTTGATCCTTCATTAAATTTTTTATGACGATTTAACTTCTGTGTTTCTAAAATGGCCTGCCAAATGAGTTTCAGGAAACGCTCTTTGTTTTTTTGAGCATTACTTTTTATTATAAGAGCCAATTTATTTTGTCATACGAGCTAATTTATCGTTGGTGAATAAAAAAATTTGTTCATTTTATAGTTAATTTTCCAAATTAATCGTTGATTGTGAGTTATTTTATTTAAAGTTTAAAATTTGAATTTTCATGTTTGAACTTTTGAAATTTGGTTATCGATGAAAAATCTAACATTTGATGATGATTTGTTTTGAATTATTATTTACAAAAGCGTCATCTAATGACAAGGTCTTCAATAAATAGAAGATTATCATACATTAATCATTCTCGTTTCAAATTGATGAAGTTATGGATGTTTAGATAATTAATGTCGATTTGCTTAGCATGAAATTTTTCGAAACACATGTCTTAAAGACAAAACAGAAATGTTAAACAGAAAACTATAATCATAAAAACTATTCCAGTGACTCGAAGCTAGTTTGTCGATTGCAAAATAGTTCTTTTAATATTTCTCAATTTATATCTTCTCGTAATAAAATCCAACGAAGCTTGAAACGTATGAACTCTTGTCATTCTTGAAAAGCGTAATATATTTTTCCATCTAAGCAACTCTAAGAAGTATACTTTCAATCTTAAGACCATCAATCAGAAGCGGCACTTTTCCATATTACGAGTGTCTGTTAATTTATAAAATGGTTCTTGCGTACATGTAAAAATTATTGGTTAATACACAAAGCGATCGTCCTTAATTTCATCCTCGGCGAGCAGAAAAAGCCGCCCACGCGATGTGCTTCAACCTCGCGTGGCGCAAAAAAGCGGGACGCGTAGAGCCAATGGCTACGAGCTATTACGCGCTGGATGACCGGCGACGACATAAGTCGATTGACACAAAGGCCATCGTAGAATTACATAAGCTTCAAGTGTACCGAGAACGCGATCCGATCTTCGATCCGCATATGATTGTAATGACTCGCTTTGACGGTGGTTCAAATCGATTGACATTTGGCTCGTACCGGGGCAAGTTCTTCGAACTGGCAGCGCGAATCACCAAGAACTGTCCGAATTCCAATGCCTTGAGATGTGGGTCACCAGTGGAAAGTGACGTGAATCTTTGTCTAACCGTAAACTCGTGATTTATAACTCTTTCGATCGAACATTTATAATTCAGTTATGAAAGTTGTAATTTGAAAGAATAAAATTTGTTGAACATTACAATTTTACAAATGAAAATAAATGTGATCTGAAAAACGTCTGCGATTAAATAAAGAACAATTTCTCCGATTCCATAACACATTTGAACACAACTACTATTGGTCTGCAACTATATATAAACGTGCACTTCTTTATGGCTGAATGAATTGAAATAAATAAATACATCAATTGAGCGATGTCTGGACGGTTCGAGTTTGGTTGAGTTTATCACCAATCCCGAAATACGAAAAAGCGTCTCGAGCGACAAAATATTGTGGGTAAAAAACAGAAACACAAATAAGCCCGTGTCAATCAAGCGAATCTTATGCTAAATGGAGACAAAAACGACCTCCCTGCAAACGAAAACATTGACTCGGCTCGACGTCCGGTTATCATAACTCCTGAGCCTGTTTTCTTCGGCCAGATTGTTTATACACATTGCCGTCACAGAAGACGTGTGAGAAAATTTTCCTTAAACGTCAGCGAAGTTTGAAAATAATTCCCCCTAGCGTGATTTAGATTTGAATGAGAGTACGCGAGTGCATAAATATATCATGTTACCCGAACGTGTCCGCGCAGGCGAGAGCCCTATCTCGGAATTATAACCCCTGAAACAATGGAGCATCCGATTTCATGAAAACGATACCGGGTGATAAAGCACTCGCGTGATTTTCACCCATGATAGCCCGTGAACTCTCATGTTCAACAAACCCTGCAACCTGTGGAATTTGCTACATTTTTCAATGATCAATTCAAGCTAGATATATTTCAAGATATTTCCTCCTATTTTTCAAATTCAACCAAGATTTAATAACAATAGTCATTTTTCTTGGTCTTGATAAATAAATAAAAAGTATATTTTGTACCGACATTAGTATATAATCATAGATATTGAGTTTACATGAAATAAAACAGTTCAATAAAATAGGCAATATATACTTGAATACATTTGAGTATTACTTTCACTCGAAACAATATAATATACTCGTAAACACAATTGTTTTAGTTGAATCAGCTATATTTGCGAGCTGCAATGATCGCAAAGTGCATATTCATTGAATAATATTACTTATAGCAAATAGGTTTGTGGGTTAAATGACTATAAAGTTGAAGAAAAATGTTACTCGCGGAGATTTGAACTAGGGATCTACAAGTGATCTGTACTTTGTGATTCGTTGCAAATATGGTTTTTGAAAAAATAATTAGTTTAACTTTCTAATAAGCCTGATTCAACTGGAAACATGAATTCAAATTAATGAAGCATATTAGGCATTTTTACATTATACCAAATTGAATTAATTATCAAGATAATATAACTGCGAAACATTAATCGTAACATTTTATCTTATAGTTGGGTACTTTTTTGTTGCGTAAATTAACAGATATTTAATTTCGTTTAATATGTGCAAACAACTAATGAACGTGTTTTTAAAGAATTGACTGCTTTGAATTGAATAAGGCATATTCTTTTCAAAAACAATATCTAATTAATTTGAGTAGAATGTTATTTATTTGATCCAAGACATGATTGATTTCGGAATTGTTTTTTTATATATTCATACATTTGAATTATAATACCCTTTTATGCAATTTCATTAGCAACGAAATATTTTATGCGTGTTATTGGTACATAATGCGAATGTCACATTGGTATGTGTACCAAAGTAATATTGGTACATGCAACACATGCGCTGACAGTTGGGAAGGGCTGCGACAATTCGCAACTAATGGGCCACGCCACCCTCGGCGTATGGCATGGCCGATTGCGTAGCGTAACCATTGCCAGTCATTGCAGCTGCAGAAACTGAGACTCAATGTCTATTGCAGTGAAATAACAATAACAACATTAAAGTATTTCAAAAACGTCTCTATAGGTAACTTATTTCAATTATACATGCTTACGCTTTGTACGCAATTTCATTGTATTCTCTAAATTTCATTTGGATGGCAACAATACCCGCATTTTAAAATTTAATTAGTTTGAATTAATTTAAATTGATAACGTTCGATAAAATATCTTTTCCTCGTCCATTGTATAAGTCATTTTTACGCTAACTATATCTAAGTGATTTCTCAACGATAAACTTCGAGTACTTATTTCATATCCAGTTGAAAACTCAATCGGTTGATTAACGTTAGCTATTTGACATGGCAAAATTGTAAAAACCTAACGCAAAGCGTCACGATTGGCATAAGACGTGCTCAGACATAATTGCGTTGCCGTAGTCTTACCGGGATGAAAGTGAAAAAAAAGTGAGATGCGGTGATGAAGAAGAAGGGAAATAAGTAGGGGAGATGGATTGCAAAAGCAATCGCGAAATCGACGTTGCGCGATTTGTCAGGTTTATTTCCGTGCAGGCAGAGCGGAACGGCGGCGTCGCGTATGATCGGCGCCTCGCGTCTGTCGGCGGCCTTATGCGTCAAGGAGAGAACTGTGCTAATGCTATGTACACCGCAACTAGTGATTACCATTCACTCGCCCATACCGATGAAATCGTGTGTTAAGGCGTGAAAAACACGTCATCCCCGTACCGTCCGCTCGTGATTAGGCGACAACATGCCGATCGCAATTCTAATCGCGTAACATTGGGCGCCAACGCCCTCTCACCGATGACGTCATTCTAATTGTAACGGCTTTTTTCTCTTTGATAGGCTGCGCCTCATTAATACTGAAGTAATTACACTCAAGTGAAGAAACTCTATGCATTTATGCATTTTGATCAACGTTTTTCAATATTTTAATCTCTATATCGATATATTAATCGATAAGTCAATGTTTTATACGATATATCGATATATTAATCGATATGTCGATATTTCATACGATATATCGATATATTAATCGATATGTCGATATTTAAATCAATATATCGATATATTTCCATCATTTATGGAAATATTTTAATATTTTTAACTGATTTCTACATCTCGATATATATCGATCGATATTGATGCAATCGATTTATATGCATTCTGCCAAATATCGATTTACGTTTTGAATGAGTCAAAAAGAATTTTAATATGTGCCTACATGAATATCGATAAAAAATCTTTACTTTAATGAAGTCCATTTAGAGAATTATATATGTTTCATTTATTTGAAATATTACGAGTTAAAACATGTTATGAAAAAAAGTTCACATTCTGCATGTAGTAACATCAAGAAAAGTCTGCTGCGCTAATTTCACTCAGAAAAACCGGCTGAAGTCATTAATCTAATAACAATAATTCTGTCAATTCAAAGCGAACTGCAATAATATTGCATAAGGCGCAAGAAATGTGGAACCTCAATCCAAATCACTGCCTTCTATTTACTCGCGACTTTTAGATCATCCACTTATATCACAAGCATTTTTTAATTCCACATTAAGTGCACTTTACGTGACATTGCAAAACGAATGAAAAAAGTCAAACTTAACGAGCGAAATTTACTTTCGAGCAATTGTTCCCGCATAAAAAAAACACAGCATAAATTAGATCACACGTTACGACATAAGTGTCTTGTGTCATAATCATCATCCAATCGAGCAACGCAAGTCACCGAAATGTGTTTGCGTTATCTTTTACGTCGCATAAGGCACTTCAAAATATTTTGTCCTTAGAGAAACTTGACAAGAATGTAATTTATTTTAATGCTGATGTCACGATTGTGGTGATATTTCCTTTCGAAGGAACTTTTCTATGCAAATTATTACAACCTTATTGAGTTGCTTTTTTAAAATATTCATCGTATTTTTATAATTGTGGTTCCAAAAAGTTGATATTATGTAACCATTATTCTTATTTAAAATAAACTTAGAAGTTTGTGGTAGAAATGAATTTATCTGGATCTTAATAGAAAAATGCTAAAATAACAAGAATGGAAGTAATGTTTTGGTATATGTTGTAATCCACGATCGTTTGAAAGGCTTCTAAATGTGTCTACTCAACATTGCACGGTACCAAAAAGTCAACAAACAAAGAACCGAATTCTTTTCTCTAAAGAAACAATAGGCATATAGCGAAACCGCGTCGCTGTAACCGAAAACACTTTCGCCTCACCTTTTTGGAGTGGTATCGCAAGGACTTTTGGCTTACCTGGAACAAACAAAACCAAAATGATGATGAGTAGTGGTAAAAGTTGAGAGAAAACTTGTAATGACAAGAAGAAAGCAATAATCACTCAAGATCATTATCGTGTTTGTTTTTGTTGGCTCGTCGAAGCTGCCATAAATTATTGCTTTTTATCTTGCTCTGCTTGAAGGTTCATTAGGAATCATAATAGAGAATATTATTTCGTCAATAAAGTGCTCAATTTTTCAATAAGTATTTGATAAATAAGTCATGCATCTGCGTAGAATCGTTACAAAATATGGCATAAATGCAAGTGACAAAGAACACAAAATTGCACGTTTTCACAAAATTAGCACGTCATGCTTTTTAAGCTTCATCGTGAAATTTTACTGCCCTATACTCATAAAAAGAAATCACTTACGTTTATATAAAAATACCCCACTTTTTCAAAATGCATATAGCTTTTTCGAATCCTTTTTACAAATTTAATATAATTCAATATGTTTATTTACTCGAGCGCAAATATGTTTGAGTTATTTTACCTCTTAGATATATATTACGTATTTCTTCACGTACTTTTTTGAAATGAAAATAAAGTTTTCCTTTTCATCTTGTATTTTACTATATTCAACATGAAGAATCACTATTTCTTTTGTAATTTTCTTTCACTGACAAAAAGTAATGAACTAACATTTCACGCTCGCATGGCTTGTAAGAATTCGCGTAAGTTGCAATTTGCAGCTTGCAACCCTCCATACACATCAGACGTTCTAATTGTGCGAACCTACGGTAGAACTCGGTTCAAGAACGTGTATTGAAAAATTGTCTTCGTATACGTTATTCACGCCCGGATTTCCTCTAATCATCTACAATTATTATGAACTATACAAAATTGTTACATTTACTGTGTTTTATGTGAAATCCATCAACGGAATTTTTACATTCTCAACACATAAAAATGAGTTCTATCAATATAACTAAAGTATTTTATTTCTCATTTTATGAACTGAAATGAAACAAATTCAAGAAAATTGATTAAACGATAATTATTATAAAAATAAGGTAAATATACATTAATCTATTTCAAATTGAATATAATAGACTAAAAATACTGGCTTAAATCTAGTTATTTTGTAATACACCCCCAAATTTATTACGAAGATTTATCGACAAATTGAAAAAGAGATTGTTCGTAAGTTGGTGAACAAAATAAAAGTATCGGTAAAACTGAAATTTATTGCGTTAGCAGAATGGTTACAGTTCCGAATAAAAGCTGGAAAACGATTATTCAAATTTGAATGTTGAAACAGCAGTATGAAAGATTGCTAAGACATTTGGAGTTCAATCAACTCTCCCAGGGGCATTTCTTTAATCTCTTCTTGCTCCTTTTTTGGAACTACTGTTGATACATCGTTTTTTCAATTAACTCTGACATATTTGAATGTCTGTATCCTGAAAAAAGCAAACGAGAAAAAACTAAACAGATCTGTAGCTATATATACAAATAGCGTATAATCGACAGCATTGGCTATTTTTCAACCGACATTTTAACATACAATTTCGACATCGTTTATTTTTCTTTAATGAGTCTCCGCAGAAAAAATAAGCCCTTGGGGGGAAAATTCCAATTAAAAGCTAATTAAAAATGCAGATGTCTTCAAAGATTAGAATCTGTTTTGAAATCAAACTATTTTTCTATATTTATATATACACAGGAATTTTCAACAAATGTAAGTATTATCAAAGTTGTGACATGCATGAAAATGTAGAACAGAAAAGAATTGTGAGGAAAATTGCATTATATTCCATGACAAACGAAACGCTCGCGTAACATTATCCTTTTCCTTTTGCGGCGGTTGGTAACTGTCATGTGGACAGTATTTATCTTAGGTGTATGTGTGTATGTCTGCGAATGAAAAATAAGGTTATGCTCGAGTGGTCGTGTCACGGGGTCGATTCCTGGAGATGAGGGAAGGGGGAGTAAAAAGACACCCACATCTTGCTGGAATTCCAAGGGCGACAACTAAATTGTTCGGGGGGAGGGAGGCGCACGTACATTGGCCGAACACAATTGCCAGCTGATACACGACCGAGTCGTTAGATATATCGTCTTGCATCCTGGCCCAGATGTTAATCAATAATTGACTCGTATAATTAAGTTCATACAAAGAACAAAGAATCGGATAAAGTTGGATCAAGTTATTGTAACTGTAACGGATTGATTCAATCTACATTTTTCGCATGAAATATCCCATTCAAGCTATTAGGGTGAAATATGACTTATGTCAAGTCGAGAATTGTTTCAATTTTGTATCAATGTCTGAGTAATTAACAGGATTAGATCTGTAAAAATATGTAAAAGGATTAAGTCGGTAAATGTGGATAAAAAATGAACGTTGATAATGACGGTAATATCGTGACGTTGAAAATATTTCGCAAAATGTTATTTATTCTTTTATTTCTGAACTCCGTGAGGGAATATCTCTGTTTTGTTAAGCTCGACTTGGCGCAGTCGGAAGCGCTCGCAACGTTTCATTGGACATAACTCGGGACGATTCAAGGAAATCCAAACTGTACTGGCTTTCACGGTGTTGTATTCAAAGTGTACTATTGTTGCTTGTTAAAGTGCGTAGGCACGTAACATACCATAATGGATGTAACCACTCGCGTAACTGCATTCCTATAGCTAATATAATACGTATATGCAAACTGTACTGCGAATCCACTGATTTGAACGAACAAGCCAGAACAATTTTTTCAATCGCTTCCGACTTTACCGTTAATGCTTCGATCAAGTTTTCAATTTCCTCTATAAGATTCCTTCTTAACATTAATTGTTTTCGAGTTACGTGTATTGAATGTCTCTTCAAATCATACATTCATTAATAAAACTTATTCAACACAGCGTTTAATCTACAATGACAATAAAAAACAAAAACTACATCCATTAATATATTCATGTATGGTTTAATGTGTTTACTCCATATATGGTGATTATATATGGTTTATTAATAATGAAAAAGAAATTATTAGATAAGTCGCATAAAAATCATTTTTTTAATAACATTTGTAATATTATTTGGTAGGTATAATCTTTTGAATAATATGAATGGGATATGATCATATATAATCTTACTGTATTGAAGATGTACAGATCTTTAAATTACTTTTACATCATTTTTTCAGAGAAAAAGCAACACAAATTTTGTATATATGCCAAGACATTTTTTGGCACACCTATATGATCCATATATTCTTCACATAATATGTAGGATATATGTACGCATATATGCGATATGTGTCATTTCACATAGAATTTCTAACTGGCTATATTTTTGATTTTAAAAGAAATGATAATACATTTTTATTATGCTTTTTTTACATTGCTATAATATTGTTACTCATATTTTATGCTGCCATAAAATATATATGGCATTCTATATACACACTTGTTACTACAACTTGAATGACAAAATTATAACTGGAACAGAAAGTGTTACTTACACAGTATTTTATCATTTATTAACATTAATATTCAATATCTGGAAGGTTAATCTAATTGTAAGTTGCAGAGTGATTGAGATTCGATTTAGATTTTTTATTCCTAATGACATGTTATCAAGCTTCAATCCTAGTTAAAATCATTGAAGCGAATGTTATATCAGCTAAGTTGAATTAAATAAGCGTGTTTAACCTCGTAAACGTAGAAATCGAACGATTTCACGAAACTGCAATTTGTAATCAACGCGCGATTATGGCGCAGCCACGAATCATTGACCCGATTCGCGGCGCGTTTTCGTGCGAGTGATGACCTCGATAATTGATAAGAAGCGGAATCGACCGGAAGCGGAAGGTGATCCTTGCCCCGACTAGAGCAATTTAGTTGCCGCCAAGCCAAGTTCATCACCAAAAATACCTTTCTCCGCAAAGTTAAGACTGTGATAAACAGAACATTCATTTCTGTATCAAAATTCAAATCGTGTCTAGCAAATGGTCATAGGTCGGTTTGCGCTATGGAATTTTTCATATCTGATAAGATTACCGCGATACAATCACATTTCAACCTTGGACGAAAAGTGCGAGTTCTCGAGGCAGAAATGCGACCATCTAATAAATAATAAATAATAATGGCATTTGTTGGACATAAATCACGTCTGGTATTTCGTCATGTGTATACGGACTATTAATTTTGTTTACTAAACAGCTCGTAGCTTGATTTTGGAAGAGATAGCTGTATCCCAGCTTAATACTTTGTATCAACCAAGTCTACTAGTTTTCATTAATAACAAGCCTCTGCCAGATAACTAGGAATATAAGATTCCATTAAAGCAACATCTGTTATTAGGTATTGACAAGTTAATCCGAGGTAAAACTTTTTGAAAAGTCCTTTCAAAAATCCCCTAAATAAGTTATCGCGAAACATCTATATTTGTGTTCAGCTCGTGGTTTTTGCCGTTTGGTAAAGTAAGTTCAATTCGTTTTCTCAGGCCTTACTGAGAAACAAAGAACGTTTCTTTCAAACAGTTTGATGGTTTCAGAGAACACTCGCATCTCTTTTTTGGAAAGAATAAAGGTTGTGGGTAAGATCTGCGATCAATGTGGATCAACGGATAAGGTTGAGTACTGGTTCTCGGAAAAGACCAGCCGATGGGTGCGACTTGCGATTCGATTGATCCGCACTATTTGCTATCCGGCATTATCTAATTGTCGGATTACGAAAGCGAGTTAGGCCGAGCGAGGAAAGTTCGCGCGTTGTTTTATCTGCATCTCTCGCAGGATATACCTGTCGTTTCTTTTTCTCACCTCGTTCCGCGCTTTGTCCTTACACTGATGCCCTCTCTCTTTCGTTCTCATGCTCGACTTGGCCGACCTTCACCCGGCTACCATTATGCTCGACGCCATTATGCTCGTTACTCCGGTCAGATGTAATTTACGGTTAACCGAACGGAAACTGAAGGGGACGATGCCGCTGTAACGAGGTCGTCGCGTAAAAGATCTCTTTTTTCGGGAAGACCGTGTCCCCGAGTCTCTTGTGAAATCTCAGAAGAATCGATCACATAAGAAGTGGGGCAAATTTCTCTCAACATATTCGTACATATTTGCAAGCTATTCTATTATATTGTACATATGTTATGTACCTTTTGCAAAAGCATGCAAAAGCCGATGAAGCCGTTGGATTCAAACTTACAATGTGTCCCAAGAGCTGGGACATTATTATTCAACTTATCTATATATTTTCTAGCTTTCATTTATTTGCGCTCATTAAACATTTCGTGGGTTTATAAAGGAAAATAAATCGATCTATTTATGGATCATAAATGCCGTATATATGGTTCATATATGTCAACGTATTTGCGACATATATGTCACACGAATGGTTTTATCATTTTTGATCCCATAAATGGGACATTAATTTTGCCATGAATGTTCCATGATAGCCTTTTATGTTGCAAATATCTGTTATATATACCAAGTGAGTGATTTATATATGGATCATATATGAGTTTTATGTGACTTCGTAGGGCTACATATAAATTTGTGTTTGATTATATTGTTATTGTGTATCATATATTGTTATTAAATGTATCATAATAATAGTGAAATGTCAGTTCATTGACCTTTGTTTATCTTTTTGTTGGTTCGTATATCGCCCTTATCGAGAGAGATATGGACGACTCGCGGCGGAAGAACAAATAATATTCTGTTGCACGAAATTGTAAATCTCAATAACCTGGTTAGACATAAAGAATATTGTGTACCATTTTGAAACCGCTTTTATGGTTCTGACTTGTAGATTTAAAAAAAAAACATCTAATTGGCGTGAAAATGTCAGGTCATCAAAAGACCTGGAATCACCTTTTTTGATGACTATCAAGTATTGTATTAACATACTGGTGCTTGTAATGAAATATTCAGTTTATGTTTGAAAAGATGTATCTGTAATTAATTTGACTTCTTGGACGCTTCTCACACTCTGGTAGGCGAGTGATTTATGATTTTACTTTGGTTAGAATTTTAATTGTCATTCAAGAGCTACTTTTAGTCAGTTTTTATTCAAATATGAAATTCAAGACGCGCATTTGAAATTTTGACTTTTCACACTGTTATGACCTAAACTGGATGTAGCCTGGAAAATTACGGAAAAAGTTAGCAACTCTCTGATAACAGGTTTTGTCTAGCAATACAATTTTTCACGATTGCTATAATTACAGGATAATTTATAATAGAACATTTTCTCATACTATTACTATTATCATTGTTATTTTTATCCAGCCACGTTTAAGTTACGTGATGTAATCTACCGAAAAAATATAAAAATGAAAATTATCTAATGATACGAGCTTTTTCGATGTACCTTCGATAGAGAAAGAACAAAAATTGACTAAACGAACTATGAAGTGTTTTATTTTATAAACAAGTCGTATCCAAATAATTGCCTGGAACTTGATTTACGACTTTTGTTAATCATTAAGTTTAAGTGATTTTTCTAAGATATATGAATGTATATCTGGTAATCTTGTATAATTTACAGACAAGCGTATCTAGTTTGGAAGATCGTTCTTATCACTTTGCATGTTATGTAAAATATATTTACTTTTACTTTACATCCGCAATTTGTATGCTAAGTTTACACTTCATTATTCCGACAAACAGGCAATGCATACGAGGCAATTTATCGTCATTGAAGATCGCCCGCACTTTTTCCATCTGATGAATTCCCAGTCCCAATAAAGTTCAAACTTCGTGCGCGCAGCGATTACTCGCTCATGTAAATGCTTCTGTAGACTTTTGTTACTCTTTCCCTGCTTGTCAGTTGAAACTGCCCGCGGAGCTATATAGGAGGAGCTGAGATGCGAAGGCTGACAGGTATCCGGAAGTGCCTAGCGCTGTTATTAATGAGAATTTTTGTTGTTTCGTTAACACGAGAAAATATGACGGAACTGCAAAGCCACAAGAAATACATAATCACTATGTTTCGCGTGATATTGCGCAGGTGCAATTAATCAGCAAGCCAAATTTATTGTGCCATTAAGTAAATGTTTGAAACCTAGTTTATGCAGAGCAAAAAATACGTTCACCGTCGCAGCGAAAATTGAGCCTGAAATATATATGCTCCAAATATATAAGGCGACATCTTCGGGATGAAATATTTCGATTATTCGATAAAAATATCCCCAATGATCCCCTGGAGCTGATTCCATAAACGTCTCATCTTCAAAGATGCGCAGCTTCTCTGTGACGTGGAAAAATTCTTTCGCTGCTAAAGTTATATCACACTGGGAACAATTTCATCGTACAATTTTTTGCTGCAAAAAGTGCAGTCGAAGTGATGAAATAATAAAAAAGCACAAATTCAATTTAATTATTAGTTTAATCTACAAATTATGTAGTCAAATATTTAAAATATTTTGAACAAAAATAATAAGATGAAAACGATCATTTATATTATCAATTATTTTAATTCTCATTTTATCACAAACAAAAAAGTCACTATCAACATTTTCATTAGTTTATTAAATACTATTTGAAATATTAATCATTTTTTAAACTGCACTTTATCAATGTTAAATAATTGTAGACACTCTACATTTCAATGAAGATATTCAATATCACTTCACAGTGTGATTATAACGTTATCTAAATGGACATTTTCGGAAGACTTCCGGAAACAACAAAACATGCAGTTTCCTGAAATATTGCATTCTAAAGCACTGCTAGTAAAGAAAGGTTTGTAAAAGAAGATACGATTTGAAATGTTCATTCTCCGAGTTGCATTCCCTCAGGATGCAGCTGTGTTCTGCGAAACAACAGCTGGCCTTTTTGATTCACAAAATACGCTTTTATCATCAAACATAATGCTGTCCTCTGTATATCAAAATGCTTCTTTTCTTTTCAAAAACCTCGAAAAATACAGCCGAGTGAAATATTCTTTTGAATATTTTACATATATATAATGTCTCACTCTGCCACACAGATGTGACAAATCATTTTCCATTACTCATGGATACGTATTTATAATTATATATAAACAAATATATAGAAGCATAAAGCTTCAACATTAAAGCATCGTTTGTCCTTCCTTAATTCTTTTATAGATACTTAGCTGTCATTTCTTGCGGCAAATTGATGCCGTGATAGAAAACGCTATGAGAAGCCGGGGGGATTTAATTACGACCGCGGTTCCCGTTACTTTCCAGGTGACACCGAAAACTCGTTTCTGTCGCGCTCGTCAGTCGTGTTCGTGTCCACATTCTTCAGAGCTTTTCCTTTAGTCGAGCGCTTACACGCATGTGCCCCGAATTGTCGATTTTCTTAAACTGCAAGAAACTGATTTCAAATTTGCGTTCTTGCTCAATTAAAAAAAGAAACAAATACATTAACCTGAATTCTTGTTTACATATTGTAATTTGTAACAAACTGAAGTACATAAAATCATTTTATTCAGCTTTTCTAGTTCCACTTCAAACAATACATTTTTACTTCATGCTTTTTTTGAGGTTAGGTTTTGTGTAACAAACCATAAGGTTTTTCATGTGCTTTTATATGTTTCAATTGCATATTCTTTCGGCGTAAAAAACGTAAATCGTAAATCTCGAAGTTGCGATATGTCAGTTGTCGAATGATTTTAAGGAACAATAAAGAACTATTTATACGTACAAAGGTTATTATTGTTTCCTGGCACGTTTTTCGGCGCCTTTTCTTGCGTCTTATCGCGTTTCTCGAACTGCGGTGTGTCGCCTTTGTCGAGGCGCGTAGAAACCGGCTCATAAACTAATTGTTCTGCGAGTTTTATATCTTTCCGGTGTTCCTATTGGCCCGCATCTTCAGGTGGAGGCAAAGGTGCGCGGATCAGCACGTATATCGGGATATAAATATCTAATGCCGAGTGCATACCAAGCGATCTTTGAATACCCAGCCTCGGGTTATTTTCATCTTACGTCCCAACGCGATTCGTGCCATTGTTTTGTCGATTCATTACCTATCGAGCAGAAAAATACGTCGGAAAAATGACGCCGAGGTTTGAAAAATGCATGCGCAAATTGCAGTCATTAACGGAAGGACGTACATGAGTCGAGGATCAATAATAACAAATGATTCATTCGATAACGTTGAATCAAGAAAATAACAAAATAACGATAAAAAATATGTGCGTAAGATGATCATTGAACCTTCATTCTTATATAATAAAGGCTTACCCAACACAAGGATGGGATATTTTAAATGGTTAGATACATTTTGGAATATGGTTAAAACTGTATACATTTTTCTAGGTTATGTAATGTTGACTTTATTGAATGCAACACGAACACATGTGCTTGTGTATGTGAAATTAATGTTTATTCTGCTACAAATAAATGAGATCGGACTCGGAATATGATATTGGAAAAGATATTTGTTTGCAAAGGTTATTACAATAAAAATCATACAGCTTTGCTAATTTCTATTTATCCGCAAAAGAAAGTACTTGGTTTTCTTTTCCCTTGATGAAAGTTCATAAGTTTGGACGAGGTTTATCGGAGATCCACGGTTTGCTAGACTGCGCGTGACTACTTTGTCCTATGACTAACGATGACGATTAAGATCGCGATCGACCCACGAAATGATTGATCTGATCGCGATGCCTAGCACGCTGCGATCGAGCTGCACGAAGCGTTGGCAATGCTGAAGAAAGTGATAGAGTAGGGAGACGGGAGGAAGCACTTCACGTTCTATGATCTAGGATCGAATATTCGAGTTAATACTGTTTGAATTGCACGATTTGATATTCAGCTGGATCCTACCGAGAACTGTGTTTAGCAATCACGATTCGAACGTTTTCTACGGAACTCAGATTCAGTTCAATTATTCAACATAATTTCAACTTTGATATTGGCGTTTTTCAATCCTGTACGGTTAGTTAGGCTGTACGAAAAAACAAATTTCGATTAAAATAATGGAGGAATTATAAGTTTCTATGTTCCACTATCAGCGACACATGAATATTTAACAAGAGGTACAATTTTTGGCAAGGAGTTTCAAAAATGTTTCATTCATTTGGATGAATTACCAGCTAAGTAGGTTAAAGGAAATGGAACATTTCTCGGCTCTCGAATTTTTAAAAACGTTTACATTTTAATGCAGTCTAAAAGACAAAAAAAATTTATTGCAATGAAACTGCTCCGAAGCAAATCGAGGATAAACTCGGTTGATCGTGACGATTTAACCGTAATGCGGTGTTTTGAACTCCGCGCGATTTATCATCCACAAACGAATGCTTAATATAAAACGATCATATGTTATGATTTTTCTTCGAATGCTTATAAAAAGGAGCGTATTTTCGGCGCCGTACTTTTCCCTTTTTATTAGTCTTCTGACAGCGCGAGGAAGAATTACGTGCCTTTTAAATAAATTTGTGATCACCGCTGAATCTGTTTTTAATTTTTAAACAACCGTCATTATGAAACTAAACAGTTTTTTTTTGCATGTTTTTATTATTTACGCAATGGAAGTAAATTTCATTCTCAATTTGCATAATCACATACGAACCGTGGGAGGAAATATTTACTTTGCGCATAAGTCAAACTGTTCAAATAGCTATGTTGACAAGGGCGATGGAATTTTGATTTTGATTTTTTTTAAACGCAATAGTGCTAATATACGGCCACAATGTCAAGGATTGTCCATCGAAATTTTAACCAAATTAGGAGATTACTGTGATCTTACGTTTTACGATACGATAAGTTTTTACGTTTATCTTTTAAAACCAATCTTGGCTGGAAAAAAAACCGTTAAAAGTCAGTTCCACTTTTTTTGATTTCCGACTAAATGTATATCGAAGTTTTTGTTATCCAGTCAACTTTATTTATTACCTTTAAATTCCACAGTTTCAAATAAACAAATCAAAGTTTACTCATTTTTAATTGATCATTAACATGCCGCGAATAGATAATTCAATTTGAATAAAAGGAGTGCAGCGAAATCTATATCAAACACCTGCATATGTGCATTAATATGATTTTTGTAACTATAGTAACTTTATCGACATAACATAAAGGTATGAACGGTTGCGTAAGTTGAGGGCTCGCGTAGTTGCGAAAGAGTTTCTGCATTAGTCGGTAAATTATCTCGTTATTTTTGCCAGTTCGAAATTTCGGCGTTCAAGGGCGTTCGAGGTCGTCTGGACAAGGAGATTGCTTGTATATATGACCGTTCTCTCTTTCCGCAAGCGATTTCCCAAGCGAGCGGAAAAAAAACGGAATTCGTGATTGGGTTTTAAAGCATATGGCCGCTACTTGAGAGGAACAGTTGTTGTCATTAAATTTTCAACAACAGCTTCGACGGAATCACTTTTGACGCTTCGAAATACTCAAAAAGTGACGCCATTTTTAAATGAATTGTATATTTACAATATGTTTTAATCAAACGAAATATTAATTTTTCTACGAATTCTTTTTAACAGTATAAACATCAAACATATTTAAAATTCTCAAAATCGGCGAATTTTGAATCTAGAGATTTAAGGTAAACATATTTAACCTTGTTTTTTCATTCAATATTTGTTTAGGTTTATTTAATACCTTGGAACTGAACAGATAGAAACGTCGAATTTTTGCACGCGATTAAAGATTTGAGGTGGATTTCGAATATAAAAAGTTGCAGTATAATCACGTGCTGTTGTAAAAAATATGTTTATGTCAGCTTGAAATAAATACAAATTGTTGTTACTACGAGCACAATTATTTTATTGAATTTCGTTGAACTATGTGTATTTTGTGAATGAAGCCAAAAAACCTATAAATGGCATGTGAAGTGTTTTTCGTTGAATGGCCACGACCTTGCGCGGTTTCGAAGGCTTGTCTCTCAAGTTTTTCTTTTTGCTAAGGAGATCTGCTCCGGTTTGGCCGTTACTTTCTTTTGGCTTCCACGAAACGACATTCCCGGCGATCTCTCGCAACAATATGACCAACACGACTCGCCCAAAAAGCCTTTCCATTTGGTCCTGCGTTTTTATAAAGCGCGCCAATTTTCGATCGTTTTTAGGGCCAACCACTGTTTAACTGAACACTAATTTTCGGTATTAGAATGTGTTTTTGTTTATATTAGAATTCGCTCCAATTTACTCGGAACAATATTTATGTGCTTTTCTTTTGTTTGGTTTTGTTTATGTATTGTTTTTTATTGCGAACATACTATAAACATTTCAATGAAAGCAAAATAAATATCATTTTTGAAAATTTAATAGGCGAATAAAGTTATTATCAAGTTTGATTTGAGCGAGTCTCATTAAATCCGTTTGAAAATTAACATCCGTTATAAAATTGATTTCAAATAAGTAATAGATTCGATAAAGATGACGTAACGCATGACGTTTAACTCTTATTCCATGACCTGGGATAAACTCGTCTAGAGTTAAATGTAAAAATAATTTTCCAAAAGGTTTCTTATTTACATTCAAATAAACGTCATGTCGGTAATTAAAATTCAATAATTCACTGCACTCTTCGTGAATTAGAACTGTTATTGACAAAGTAAAAATGAGTTTTTTAAATTGTATAATGTTTAATAAATATTAAATTCTTTGTTATTGAATTGATCATTCTACGATTAAATAATGTTCACTTCTCTTTTGTGATTATTTTTTCTATTGATTGAAAAAAAGGAAGTAATGTTATTTTAATATTCTTATGTTAGAGATTGGTTATGATTGAAACGTCAAAACAAAGTAACATAAAAAATAACAAGCGGAATGCAATGCGGATAACCCGTTCAGGAATGTCTTTATTCGCTTGATTCTCGAACGCGATTCCTCGACCTAACCTAACTTTGCGCTGGTTCATGACCCGCGCGAAAGCAAGAAAAGGATTTCTCGACACAATCTCGATCTCGGGAAGAGTCATTCAAGAACGCCCGAGAAAGGCCGATCTTCGACCTTACGGAGGTCAGAATCGCGGGGACTAAATCCCCTTTTTATTCTTCTTTTTTTCTGTTGTTAAAGTCTCTATAAAAAGGGAAGAAAGAAAGAATATACCAGAAAAGGAGAAGAGTCAAGAAATACCTTAAAATTAGAATTCTCAGAACCGATATGAATAACGGAATAATTCAAATATATCCGTTAAAATTTGTATTTCAAAACGGATTCAAATCTAAACAATTGTGTTTTTTCTTATTATTGTGTTATTGTTGTTAACTATCGTTTTCTAACAATAGGTTTAATAAATTTATCATTTTTCACGTTTTTTGATCAATTGAAAATTATATATTATTCCTAGACAAAATAATATTGATTCTTTTCTTTATTTATGTTTTCAAGTTATATGTTGCTTCTTAGAATTCACATCGTTCGTTGACCTTAAGGTGATTCTTCACTCCCACTTCTACATCGAAAACGAGTACAAGTAGAACATAATGTTAAAACCTTACTTCCTTACAATAAATACATCAGAAAATTCATTTAATCCGCGATTTTCTAAACACGCTTATTGTAAAGAAATCTGCTTTTTCAAATTGGCGCCGTTTACATTTGTTTTTGACATGGTGGGAATCAGGAATTACTTTGAGCGTTAAGTAATAAATAGCGAAATAATTTTAACAAGGCTCATTGCTGTAACGTAACGTTGTAACATAACGTAAGAATTTGAGAAACGAAAATGTCTGAAAATAAATTTCACATTTTGCTATTTTAACACATGCATAAAGAATACCCGCACTATATATTACTACTATAGGTCAATTTATTATTTTATCAGTGAGCTAATTGGCAGTTATCAGTGACGATAATAATTAGATAAACATTTCTAATCACATGATCATGCCCGATGACAGTTCGGAGAGGTTCGTTATAATTAAAATTTAATTTTCCTACGAACTAATATTGAAGTATGGCTACTAAAAAATTAGGTTAACTCAAACTCAATACTTGATAATAAGTAATCACCGTGATCTTAATTAGCATAAAAAAATAAAAAAAGACAATTTTCATTATAACGTGGATTCAACTTTTTGGAGCGGAAAATTCATATTGAAATGAATTCAAAATATTTGTATTTTGAACGAAATGTTTCAATTTTACATTGTGTCAAGCTTTCGAGTCTTGTACATGCGGATTGTCTTGAACATCAAATATGTAAACGTGTTTACTTGTATAAATGATTGCATTATCTGATAAGTTTCCCTCGAGATAATAAAGCACGACGAATTTCACTCACAACGTTCGTTCTTGCACTTAAACAATAGTCAACTTAGAACAAATACAGACAAATAAACTCAAACTTCAAGATCCAATCATTTGGAAAATTGTATTAACTTAGCTAGATTATTATTATTGTTTTTCATTTTCGAGAAAACATGTTTTCAAGAACATTCAAAAGAATGTAGTCTTATCTTCTTGGTTTAACGTCAAAAGATAAAAGTGTACGACTTTTTACTTAAGTAATGATTCAAAAATGAAAGCGCTTTTTTAAGAATCATGTTATTAGTTATAAGTAGAAGTATTAATATGATTTGAAATGCTCATTATTGCTCGCATTTGGGTATCCAAATTTAAATGTCGATTTGGACTGCCGTTTAATGACAATAAAAGTAAATCTTGCCGATAAAAAGTTTCATTTCGAACTATTCTTGGATGTAAAACTAGACTTTTATGTGTGAAATCAAAACAGTCTATAAGAATCATAGAACTCGACGCGAATAAAATGATTTATTTATTTATATAGACTTTCGATTTACTCACGCTACATATTTATATATTTAAATAACACTTAATTATGTAAGAATATATCCGCGTTTATTTGTATATTTAGATCAGATAATTAATGATTCGTTTATACACAAATGTTTTACCTTTGGATTTTCAAATTATATTTCAATTTGCTTTTTCGTAATATTAGAGGTCACGTGGTTTTGAAAGGGTAAAATGCATTTTGCTGCTTATGTGGGATTAGTGATATTGTTTTCTCACAAACAATAAAACCTAATTATGGTAATTTATAGTAAAGTATAGAATTTCTGTTTTATGTTTTTATGTGTTTTATTATTTCTTCTAAGTGATCGCATTAAGTAAGGTACACCCCAAAAGGAGATTATCAAATCTTCTTAAAAATAAGTGTAACGCCTTAAAGATAATAATAGTCCCTTTCAGGTAGATATATAAAGTTATCGTTATTCAGAAAATTTCATATTTCTGTTGTATGAAAACTAAAGATAGATTTATTCAGCAAATATTATTCAGCAAATATTACTATATCTATATGCATTTAGGCTGGACAAAATGTGAAAGTCGACATTTATAGTATGAAATGTATTCAGAAAACCCAATATTTTAACCAAAATATGAATAAAACAAAACATTTCTTAAAGCATGTTAGATTTCTCAGTAAATGAAAAAAGGAAACCAATTGCGCCTGTCGATATGGCTAAACTATTTATCAATTGTGAAAAAAAGCTTATGGCCAGTTACATTAAATGGCCATAATTTATAAAAAGCCAGATTGTAAAATACACATTTTACATTGCAAAAAAATGTCGCTCAGTTTTTACATCCGGCGTTCCATTTGAAAACACCAGGTGTTTCGTCTCAACGGTTAAAGGTGTACCTGAAATTTTGAAACACCTTTGAACGTTTTACAAGGCAGCACAAGAACGTTTGTAAATGCAACACTTGTTTCTGCAGTGCAGCACTGATTTATTTGAGAGAATAATGGAAATGGAAGCTGTGGAGTTAGAAGGCGTTTGTGCGGAATTGCACAATGGAATCAAAATGCATGGGAGCTTCTAGGAAAAGTGTACGATTTGACGTGATCTGTGATGATGAAAGTGTTTGATAGCAGTGTGGGTTTGTTTTGCGGGGGTGATGGTTTACCTCGCAAAAGGCTGTTCCTCCACCTCGTAAAGGTCCTCGAGGGCCTGCTTGGAGAGCAGCCTCTCAAGACGTTCAGGCGTGGGAGCGAGGTGGCCTGGGATGTTGGTAGTCTCGAAGAGACTGTCCGCGGTCATGGCTACTTAAATCCAAAATAGGCCGGTGTACAACCAACTATATATGAATGCTATATAGACCAGATGCCCGAGTGATGAAACGCACAAACTGAACAATAACCAACACGATGACAAACGTCGCACCAACACAGCACGTGTGCCCGAAACCTGGTCACTGGCTGGGGCAGGCCCGGGCCCCGATTCGCACCGCGCCGCGCTCCATCCAGACGTCCTGGTTCGTCTCTGCCGACGTCTTTTGCTCCGGCGGTTCCAATCACTTTCGGTGTTGTCCCTGAGCAAACCGGGATCTGTTATCACGCGCGACTACTCTTAGCAACAGCCGGCACACGATTGAGCCTCGCCGAGACGAATCCCCCACCAGACTTCTACCAGACAGACAACCAACATCCGACTATACCAACACCGAAAGGAACGACCCGTAGAGGGGCACCCCACCTATTGCCTCCGTAAGGCCAGGCGAACTCTACCGAGCAAAACCGAACAACGCCGCGCAACGAGCCAAATTCTCCGCCGCTAGATCAGTACTCGGCACAACTCTTTCCACCGTCCCATCAACCTATGACGAACATGTTGCATAGGATGGTTCTTTCATGTCAAACAAAAATCACCATAAAGTCCTTTTCGAATGGCCATTTTATTCGGGATATTCAAATCGGTTGAAATGCATACGAAAGTTATTCAAGCGTACAGAATAACGAGAAAATTATCGAATTATATAATTTATATTAATTATGTAAGTTAAGATAAATTAATGGTATTATGGATATGGATTTTTAATTATAAGAAGTATGACATATTTTTTTATTTGTCGTGAAATAACATTATAGCGCAAAAAGAAAAGGAAGTGTGAATATAACTATTTTATCTTGCTGAAATTGCTTGTTTCATAATAAACAGTTATGATATTTTAATATTTATCTCCAGCGAAGTTTCAGTTTGTTCAAAATAAGATAATTATTTTTCAATATTTAATCGAGTTACCTTACCTGTTATTGTGAATATTTCTGCCATATAAGTGTACTACATTCAATTTCCCAATAAAAACCGTTAAGTTTATAGTTTATGTTATTTAACGATCTTCGGAGATCTATATTAATGAATATTTAAAGTTATACTCGTCACAATTACAATATAATGTATTATTAAGATCTATAATTATATCTTTATGAACACAACATTTATAAACTAAGGTAAGAATAAATCTTCATTTTTTTCATCAACATGAAATTTTGTTATTTTAAAATAGTAATGCGTATGAATAAAAAACGTTACTTTATAATATGCTCAAATATAATATATTGTAATATAATTAACATATTAATACAATGCCAATATAATATTCAATCATATATTTTATTATTCTTTGTATTACGATTTTATAACGAAACCATTGTCAACATTTAAATAAAAAATAAAACAAATATTTGTCTTCAATATTCATCCAATAACAATAATAAAAGTTGAAAACTTCTTTTCTATCTTTCATACGGCGGCTTTTTTAATTGTAAGTTCAGGAATATAATTTTTTCATTATTTGTAATTATGACAAGATGACTAATATATTTTGAATGAGTTATTCATCTACACAAATTATAATTGATTACTGATTAATGCTTGTAAACATTTAATATAGTTTAACATATAATAATGAATGAACGAAGGTATATTAGGTGTGCAATATTTCAAAGCGAAATGAACGATATTGTTTCTGACCTACGATATTTACGGACTAATGGTGCAAAATTTAATCACTTGCATAGTACTGTCGTTTACAAAGAGCTGTTTATAATCTCGCACTTTTATTCAGACTACTACTCTATACGTAGTTCAGTATAATATTAACTTCATTAATTCATAACAGCAACATTGTTGAATAACTAAAAAGATACACTTATGTTACTTATGTTAGTATCAGCAATTATCAATTTGTTGGAATCAGATCGCATTACATAAATTACTTTTTAATATAACTTCGTCGCCGAAGTTTGGTTATAAATATAAAATCGTACCGCAGTTATTCAAATTACACATACGTATTCTATATAATTGAATGAAATTTGACGAATAAAAATGAAATATAATTGAGTGTTTAATGAATGTTATTTTTTGATATAGCGCATCTATTTATATTCCAGTATTTTTAAGCCGAATTTGAGAGTTTTAGAAAAGTTAATACTTGGCCAGAGACACTACCGTGTCTCTTGATTTGTCGATATCTATTGACATAAGTATATTTTTATGTTTATACATGAAAATGAATTTGGAAAATGAGAATGAAAAAAGTAATTATTTATTGAGTAACGTTCAATATTATTCATTTTTCGTTGTTTGTAAATTGTTTATATTAACATATAAGCGTACTTGCGCTTGCGCACCATGGTCACTGCATATAACAGGATCTTATCAATGATCCCGCATAATTATGCTGGTCGAGCATGAATAACGAAAGGCATAATTTATAGGCTATATAAGCTGAACTCGGTAAAAGCTTTTTTTCAAATACTTCTGTTCCTTCCACTTCTTTGTTAAAAAACATTTAACCTTGTTAAGAATGTAAAATTGTGTTTATTCAATTAACCTCAGAATGGAATAACTCCTATCTGCATTTGCTATATTAGAAATAAAATATCACGGATTGATTGAAAAGATAAAAAAAGATAATAAATTATCCATTAGTCAATGATAAACCAGTTTGTTAATAATTTTGTTCATCAACATAGCACGATTGGATTTATTTAATTTCTCAGTTAAAATACAAAATTTTACCTCTACTTTTTTTATTTTCGGAATTCTATTATCACATAATTGTTGGTTTAAACGTCAATTCCGTTTCATATTAAAAATGACAAAAACTATAAGAATTTTGTGGTTATTACATGATAAAAATTATCGTAAAAATTCTGCCAATTCCATTGCTCGTCTCGTACTGAAAATTTTAGTATGTTTGTTCAAGTCATTCTTCAACATTTATATTTATTGTAATATTTTTATAATTTACAAATATCAACTTTTAATCAAAACATATAATGGTAATTTTAGTTAGTCACCGTTACAATAAAAAACCCAATTCGTTTTCAAATGTAAAATTATATCATGAGTGATAAAAGTACT
>JABFQD010000013.1:0-62846 GCA_022817045.1 Psix sp. ZL-2020
AGTTGATTAGAACACAATCACTCATACACATATCTGATGAGGAAATTATATTAATTTCGAAACGTCAATGTTTAACAATTATTTAAGTTCCCTTAATGGCAATAATCTCTTATTCTAACATATAAATCTAACTTAAGTTGACATAATTTAAACAGGTCCTCAAGGTGGGGGGAGGGGGGGGGGGGAGTTATGAAAAAATGATCAAAGAATGAGACGTAAAATTAGGAAGTTGCAAAATAGTAAAGGAGACTATTAGTTGCAAATGTATAGTAATTGATATAGCAGTAAAAAAGAGAATTTGGGAGAAGTCATATACTCGGACACCTGTGCGCTCTATCGGCAAGAGAAACGAACTCAGGGCCACCATAACCGCGCCGCTAAGTGCATACCCGGGCAGACAACGTGAGCGCTCAGACAAATTTTATAGGTCGTTCAGGGGTTTGGCTTTAATAGCCGAAAAGAATTCCTCTCGCGCCCAACCGAAACGGCCGATGCTCCACACCGTCGTCTCGGCCGATCACAGCTAACGAAAACGCAGCCAATACCGAAACCAGTCGATTTACTCTGGAAAATGAATCTTTCATGATTGTTGTCTGAGCGAATTTTGTAGCTGAAGAAGGCCAATTTTTTGTTGATGAAACTGTGCCGTAATCGGTATGGTAATACTTTGAAATAACACGATCTACATTTTAAAACTGAAGCGGAGTAAATTCAGTTTAATAAGAAACGATTATTTAGTTGCCGAACGAACGTAAATATAAAAGAAAAAGTTTTATCGCGGCTTTATAATCGGCCAGATCGCCTGAATGTGATATCAGAAAGAAATAAATATTAATTGCACTCAACTTTTATTTAATGCATAATGATAGCGTGTAATCGGCTGATCGCGATGTAATTATTGTATTTGAACGTATAATTAGATAGCGATAATGATGTATAATTAAATAATTACAGCGCGATTATAATGCACAATTAGAGAAAATGATATAAGACCATTCATCGGGTTGCACAATATAACTCCATATTCCTTTCTTCCTTCGTTTCAATAAAATTATTCAATCACGCCGTAAGCTCCGGCTAAAAATTTGATCCCGTTTGGTGTCAAAAGGTCGCAACTCTCGTTCTCACTGATTTATGAATATTCGCGAGGCTCGTTTCAGCAACCTTCACTTGCGATAGCACATATATGTCGAAACCATTTTATTATACACAATCAGAGCATAATTTGCGAGTTTAATTTATTCAAATCGTTTTATTTTGCTTCGTCATATTGAATGTACTTATACTTTTGATAGCTCGCTATCTATAAAACTAGAACTCGCATTTGATAATTCTTTCAAATATATTATTACAAAGTTGTGAACAAATGAACAATTATGCTCTAAAAGTAATATAATTTTTAGCATTGCTTCGTAAACTAAAACCAAATTCAGTACATCCTTTTTGCGATAATAAATTTGCCTGATAGCAATATACAAAGTTGTTATAACCAACGTTGATTGTTCGTTGAGTAAATAATGACGAATATAATAAAATGCGAACTATTTCTTTTGAATATGTGTAAAGGAAAAAAAGATGACCAAGCGTATAAGAAACGATGGTTGAAATATGGTCGTTTTGAAATGTTTACGTGATCGATTTGCTGGCCGGCAAGACGAGCTTCTTATATGTAATACGCTGGTCTCGCGGTTGGTAATATCAAACGCGTCGGTGCCTTGTATGGGCTCTGTTACTAATGTGCCGCAGGAGTCCAGGAACCCCTTCGCTGCATATTATCCGATACCAATAATGCGTCTAATTAAGTTAGTCGGCCCCTTAAGCTGATATGCGGCTTTATATTAGCGCGGTGTTAACAATCCAGGTGACCAGTCTCATTCAAATTGCTTTTTTTATCTATCAATCTTCAACGAAGAAGCCGAAAAAACGTTGCCTTTTCTGTCACACTTTGATATTCACATCTAAGTCCAAATCAAACTTGACATTTACATCGCGTTTCATAAAACATTACAACATGTAAAATACGTTTATACCATTAGCAAACTTATGTTCTTACCAGTATAAAAATAACGCCGACTGATTAATCGACTTTCGCGTGCAAAAATGGCAAAAGTCGTATAAAAGTGTTATAAAATATTGGCGAAAAAGAATCTGATTTGCGAATAAAAGGGGGCTCGAATCACGCGAGGGCTGGCGTTGCTTCGGGAAGCGTTAAAAGGAATTGTTTTCTTTACTTTCTTCCTGGCTTCGCGTTGATAGAGCCACCGACTTCCTGTCAAAGTCGCGTGTACGTGTGTATGTAATAACGACTTATAACCCAAGTCTGTGGCAAGAAGCCTTTTGCATACATATAGTATCTCGTTTCTTTCTTGTTTACTCTTCCTTTTGCTGCTGCCTTCGTCACCTTAATCACCGATTCATAACCCCTTTGATATTAATCGCTTTCTCCAGCACACATTTTCATCTCGTTGTGTCATATAAACAATTGCGCACTTTTTGCTCCGATCGCCATTTTTAATTGACTCAAATTAGTCGAGCTTTTGAGTTTCACGCGTGAACATAAAAGGCTATATTTATTGCATATCCGATCTTCACGCGGTTAATTTATCAAAAGCGCCGAACTGCCTGTTTCAACGCTTCGTCGCGCACTTGTGTAACTTTTTATTTTACAAATGTCTCTTTCAAATGCGCCCAAAAATACAATTTTTAATTACATCATCGTTATATGAAAACATTTTTTTATACCCATTCATTAATTGTTCTTTTTAGTTCCGTTTCAAATAACTTAGAAAACACGAATCTTTCATTACATCATTATATTTTACTTATTCAATTTACTGCAGTTGCTAGTTGAATTTAAGGTTTCTTCGTCAAACAGAATGAATTGTTAATACAATGCTCATGTCTGTGTATGTAGAAATATTTTTTGTATCATATACACATTATGTTGCATTGTGATTACTTTGTGAATAGTCAATTATTTGATTTTTCGAGTAATTGATTTTATATCGTAGAAGTTGTTTTCGCAATTCAATATCTAAAATAGTTGCTTTCTTCCGGAAGCGTAATTACATAATAACAATTATTACTATTATTATCATCGCTATAAGATGATTGCCGTACCGTCACGATTTCTGTCTGCAAAGGCGCTTCTGGATTGGTTCCAAAATTCATTGGCTCTGAGTCACGAAAGTTTGACATATCAATTGGCAAGGTTTTTGAAAACTATCGCGGCGGGAAATTTAAACCCCTTTCACGTTCTATAGTCACTTATCAATCTCTCCACACTTAGTACATAATAAAGCCCCCTCCCCCCTACTCCGTTCTTCATTGAAAAATGTATTATTTTATTTTATCTTAAATCAATAAAGTAACAAATGTTTAACTTTCAACCGTTTCTACAACAACTTATAAAGCACTTGAAAAAGTTCCAAAATTTCATCTTTATTATTGAAAAAGAACACCTATAGTATTTAAACATAAAACGCTTGGTTTTTCAAGGAAAAGCCTTTTCTTGCAGTAGCCCGTAAAAAGAACAGAAAACTTGTTACAAATATTATTAAATCGTCGTTTTTATACAGCTATATAAATTTGAAAGTGGCTAATTTTAATACAATGCAAAAATGGGCACATACGTGCCACGGACCGAGACTCGCCTTCATTTATAAGCGATAAATATGAAAATTTATGCCAAATACGTGACTGTGATAGGATCGCGTTGACGAGGATAATTGCCAGGTTTTATTTTGTCCACCTAGAACTTATTTTACATTGTACATTCATCTTTATTCGAATGAATCGCAAGATTCATATATTGAGCCTTTTTTTTATTTGAAAACGCTGTTTAGATAAAGAGAAACTTTGGTATGTAGTTGGATAATGGCATACGATTGAATGATATAGATTTTAGTTTGAATAATTAAAAGAAAACAGCTTATTAAATTGCATATGAAAATTCGCTTTGCTAATCATGTCACCTTTAGAACTATTGAAATAAGAAAAAGGACCGGATACTGTTGGCCATATTTACCGACCATTGTTTTTCTCGTTTCGCGGCTCGTATTTACATCGCGACGTGACAGTTGCAACGCGCACCTACATTGTGCGCTTTATGACAGATAAATAATATAGTCTGGAGAAAAAGATGCGCCTGATTTACGGCCAGAAATTTTGCATCGGTCAATGTCGCCTTCAATATTTAGCGACCCTTCCCTGTTTATTTTATGACCACTGGGACGAAATTTTGGTCGGAAAATTTTTTCGACCGCGACAGATGTTTTTTGATTCTCGCTTCGGCTATAAAGTCCAGGCATCGTCTTGATTGTTACAGAATTGTCAACGACATCCCTTGAATTTTCCTTTTAGACCCGAAATCTTCGTATTCTCACTTTTATGGCAGTTTTTTCTTGCGTGATCTTCGTGCTTATGTTATACTAAATTATTTTCTTCTACGCAATTTTGAGATGAAAAAATTTAATTTGATTTCAATCTGCTTCGTTGTTCACTTTTTAAAAGATCAAACGCATGGGAACTTTGTCTTTTCGAGTTGAAAAATGTGGGCAATGGAATTCAAATTCAAAGTCAATTTTTTTCGGTAGCCAATCGGCGTAATAAGTTTTTTATTCGGATTTGATTCCATGAATCTTAAATATAAAGATCGATTGCGTGACCGTATAAAATTTGTGAAATCCCATGTGTAGCCACGGAATAATGATCATAATATCGTAGTCAAGAAAAAAATAGGCCGGAGCGAGTGAGACAGCAGTCAAGGAAGCGTGAGTGTGAGCGGGACAACGGGTGCTGATTTTTTCCTGTTTTGTTTTCATTTCGTGATTTCACAAAGGGACGATAATTGGATTAATTAGCATTCCATGTTGGATCAAACCCTGTAATCTGAAATAGCCGAATAAATGTACACGCTCGTTGGACACATTGCGTGTTTCAAATAAAGTAGCAAAAAATTTATACGTCGATATAGAAATATAATAAAAGATCTCAACATTTTAAGATCGCTGCGATCATATAAGTAATCTCTGTGCTTTGTCTAACTGAGAAACTGAATCGCATTTTGAACCATTTGAATCAATGAAAATACAACACTTCAAAAGTATTAAATTTTATTTCCATTTAAAAAAATGTATAATCAAACCCGTTTTTACCAAATGTAACATTAAAAGCGTTTATTCTTCAATTATAATTGTACTTAATTAATTTTGATGTATTTTAAAAAACTTGCTTTTATTATCAGTAAAAATCATTTGATTGATTGATCGATAATGAAAAGTTGAATGAAATGGAGGTGGGGGCAAAGAGGGAAGGGGCGAAGAGGCATTTGGACTAACGCAATAAACGCGCGCGATAATATTGCGAATAATAAATATCAGGATGTAAATCCATTGGCAAAGGTAACGTCGGACATAAATCAACGAGCCGGGACCTCGTGTAGCGAGCCATCCGTGCGGACGTCAGTCCGTCTGTACCCTCGTAGAATCGTGTCGTAAACTCGTCAAACTCCACTCGCGAAATAGCATTAACTACCGGGATAATACAATCGTTCCGTTGGTGTCGAGCGCAACGATTTAAGCGAGGTCCGCGCATAAACACTACACCGCAATCACGCCATCTGTCGATTGTTTATTAAACAATTTGTAACATCTATCTCTCAGTGCTCAATGATTTTCACTTAATACCACTTATGTTTTTTGAATGATGAGCCGAATCAAATCAATCTTCACCAAAAAATAGATCAAGAGTGACTCAAGTTGAGGTTATATTTTTTATCTTTGAATATATAATTAAGACTAAAATATGAAAAGTGACATACTTTTTTGTATTTTTTTAATGTTTGTTTGTTTTATTTTTTAGGTAAGTAAATGGGAATGGCCAGGAAGTTTGGAAGATTATGTTACAAACGACTACTCTAATAGTGAACAACCGGACGGCAATGAGGCAAGTTTTGACATTTTTTAAATTTAAATTCTCAAATTTGCAGTTAAGAAATCTGAAATTTTAGTTATGAAATTTAGTTATAAAATAAACCAACAAAATCATTCAAACTTTTTTTTCAAAATTATTTTACTTCTAAGACAGATTTAGTATACGATGACATGTGTTTACACATATTTTGTATAAAATGTCTTTCATAGAAGTTTATCTTTTTATTTAAAGAATTGGAATGATTCTATTTTATCACACGGTTTATTTCATATGCTGGCAGTTGTTTTCAAGATTTAAAATATTATTAAAATTTATTATTTGTGTTTGAAACTATCATTGTCGATTGTAAATAAACAAAACATGCTCGCAAAATGTATCACTTGTTTTCTGTAAACATATGTCTTTGACATTTGTACATCAAAACTTCTGAAAATTAAATATATCTAGAAATAAATTTGATGGTGACAATTTGTTTCATAGGATATTATTAATGAAAAATAGTGTTAATTTACAAAATACTGTGATTGCATTAAGTAAGTTACTGAAGATATTTTTGATCGAAGGAATGAAAAATAATATTTAATCATTTTTTGAATTAATTATTTATTAATTAATTTCATAAAATTACCTAAGGAAATGAAATTTGATGTTTAAAATGGTTGACAGCATTTATTAGGTATATTTTTTATGAAGTATAATATCTATATTTATTATATAAAATTGGTCTTAATTCAAATTAACAATCAATTAAAATTCAGTAAAAATAAACTTTTTAAAAGTTTCGTTAATTGTTATGTATTGTAGTTTTTTGATACAGATATATTATCTTTTCAAAAATACCCAAAAGAAAAAATGCATTAAAGACCTTATGACCAACTTTAGGAGGGTTGCTCTTATTTTTTTATTTGAATGCAATTTGGATTATCTTTTTGAAGTATTGCTCAACAACCTTTGATCTCCATTTGTCGCTTTGAAATGAAACTTTGTCTGATTTGAACACAAATTTATTTTGGAACAAATTTTTACATTCACCAAATATAACTCTTTTTAATTAGATATCATAGTCAAGTTTTTTAATTTAAATTGTAATTCAGGAAAACAAATCAATTTAACACAATTAAATTTATTACGTAATATGTTATTCATTTAATAAATTTAACTTTATCTATAAATCAAAAATAACCAGAATCGGACTCTAAAAATAACAGATTCAACATTATTTTTGTTTTGTTTATATATGATTAACAAATGAAAGTTATTTTGAAATATTTCAAGTATTTGAAAAATTATAACATTTCTTTAATGTTGGAATTGACTTGAGAATAACATTTTTAGAGATTGGATTATCATGACATTTATTTCTTACGATCATTATTATCATTTTCGTTCTAGTTGTTTGAAGTATAGAAGTATCTCTGCACAAGAAACAACGACAACGGCTTTGCGTGCCGCAAGGTCACCGACGACGGTGATCGCGTGTCCCGGTGCCGAGAACAGGAGCTGCCGGTGGCTCCCTCCGGTGAATAATTGCTCGGATTTATGGTAGATGGATACACCGATGAAATCGAGAGCAGCTCCCGTTCTCGTTCCCGTTCGGCGAGCCCACGTGATACACCATTTAACGCTAATTTAATGAAAAACGTGATGCTACTAGGCCGCTCAATCACGAGTATAAACGTGTTCGCGGAAGGACACTGTCCCGCGGGAACATTTCACTCGACGATCAAACATGATCCCGTCTCTGCCCTTATTAAATCGATACTTTGTGGATACATCGAGATAAATTTACATTTTTACTAAGAAATTGATCTCATATGAGGTTAGGAATGTTAAATATCGAAATTCTGGAGTAGGGGAAAACACTTTTGATAATTTATGACTAGAGCTCCATTCTCTCACAATTACTTCATCTAAGCAGTGTAACAGACTTTTTATCCGCGAGGCAAATTCCGTAATTTTGGGCACGTCAACTTGCGAGGTGGCCTATCTTCTATTTGAATTCATCTATACTTCTACGATCACATCATAAGTTACCTCAAGACTTTATAATCTGTTAAAAAACAGTTAGACATAAAAAAATCATATACTCTGAACGAAGAATTCAAATTTCAAAATGGATGCTCAAGTATTTACAACCGACATTTCGTTTGTCGAAATGATGGATCAAAAGGCAGCTGTACGTACTTCAAGGTCGGCGTGTATGAGTTACACAAATTGCCGGGTCGATTTTGTTGCTCTTATATTGAGGTTTGATTTTTCGATGAATCTTTTGATCAACGAAGTGAGGCTCGAACGAAACGTGCAGTTGATAAATACAGGTTGGCGATGAGTTGAAAAGTAACGAAAGTGTTGCGGGCCACACACGGTCTACTATGTTGGCTGTTTCTTTCATTGTGCGCGCGACTCGGCCAGTTTTTGTATACGTCACGCCGCATGCGAGCAATCATTGCATTTGCATGCGATGCGGTCATGCGGAAGGCTACTCCGGACCCGCGGCTATTTTCCCAAGCAGTCGATGCCATCTTGCAGGAAACCACGATTAATTTCTCTACCAACAATGTCGATTTCAGTTGCTTGTTGCTGTTTGTTTGCATGACCAAGGAAAATAAATATGCATGTAAATCCACTCGTCAATGAGAAAAAGAATTGAAATTATTTTATCCTTTTTGCCGTTAAAATTGTCTTTGGATTTCCATAGAAGCAAAAACATCAAAATTCTGTCGATTCGTTTTGTCCTCGAGATCGGAAGTGTCTAAACTTATCGAAATGGAATAGTCACTTTTCAAGGCGATAAATGTTTCCTTTAGGAAATCTCGAGTTACAGCGTTTTGGTCCCAAAATCGTGGCAGCATGAATCATCTGGAACGGAACAATACAACTATGGTTCCTGATACTTCCCATTTTCGGAAGTCCCACGAAGTAATTATAAAACAAACTTGACAATTTTGAACATCTCGCGCTCTAACGTAATGGAATTTATGAAATTGATTTTTAATTTGTCCGTGCGACTTGGCAGCAAATCAAATATTCGTCAGTTTTGACAGGAAACCTATGGATCTTTTGGCTTCGTCCAAGATTTATCGGTAAGGTATTGAAGGCAAATGAGAGCAAGGCCTTGGAAGTTTCGAAAAGCATTTTTATGCCGTAACTCGAGACAACGTATATTCATATATTTTTATATTGTTTTATTATATTCTTCGTTTTCACGTGCTCGGTGAATTTTGAGTATGCTTCAAAATAAATGAAAAAAGGATTCAACCCATTATGTTCTTATTTTCGGGCAAACAATTGTTTCTCAAGGTCCACTTATTTGCGAATGGACAATCGGATTTGGGTGCGAGTCGATTCATGTGGCCGGCAGATGTTTGCATTCTGTATCGTCAAAACAATCACGTGATTTGACGAAAACCGAATCCCAAGAGCCTTTTTGCTTTTCTTTAGATTGTCATTTGTCTTAAGACAAATGTCATGTTTATCGCATGAGTAATCCTCCAGGAACAACGATTCAATCATTATTGTCAGCTAAAAAATGTTATTCCAAATCTGCTGCACACGTTGGAACCAATCTCGCCACATTTTTTCGTGCGTGACATTCAGTAAATTGAACAACATTTAAAATCACACGAATAGAACTGTTACTTAAGGAATTATTTCGAACGTGTGTTATTATTTTCCTTGAAGAAAAAAAAGACTCCACGGATTTTACTTTTAATTCATAATATGCTACTCCTGTTTTGTTGCATAAATCACTAGACGATCTAGTAATGTTCACATTTCTGAATTGCGACAGCGAAAAATTTGTGACTTAACGATTGGACTCGAGCAGAAAGAAGATGGAGAACGAGGCCGAAAGGTGTCAACAGTTTGCCGACTATGAGTAGACCTTACTCTCGTAAATCTTACGACAACGAAGGGATCTGCGCTGTGATTTACGTATGCACACGACATTCCGATTTTTAACCCCAGTGTTGACATCGAAAATCGTTTGCCGATGATTCTCAATGATCATGAATCACATTTTAAACCTATTTTCAACCATTCAGCATCAATTTTGAAGGGTCACTTTGACTTATGGAAAACCATAAATCTATATTTTCCATCTCAAGTATTTCAAGTACGACACGTCGATTAACTGATACAATTTGAATCGCGATGACATTTTGTTTAAATCGTATCGTAAAAAATGATTGATAAGATACAAAGAATGGTTTATTAAACCTGTCCGTTTAATTGTCGGATAACGAATTTATGATTGTGGATTCATTTCAAGGTGATGGATTACGTTGGACTATGAAAGTCGGTGTTATGCAACGCGTTAAAAGTACCATTGTTTTTGCTCAGCTAAGTTGTGCAAATAAGTTATTACAAACCGACAAAGAGCAATTCGATTAAAACTTGTCCAAAAAGTCGTAATCTTTTTTACATCGCGGATTATTTTTTGGTCGCATGAGTTGAAGATCGCGATGTAATTTCGAGGGCTTTTATTGAATCGGGCTCGTTGACATTGCGTTTTTCGGAATGAAAAATCACCTCTCGGGTGTTTTTCGCGCGGACAAAAAATATCGTGACGCGCGCGCAATCGAGATGCGATTCGGCGAGTTATTCGACGCGCCGTTCTCTAAAAGTGTGACGGACAGCTGGCCGTCATTAAAACCCCATTAGCAAGGTGCTCCCCTCTGCCTCGCGAGCTACACATACGTCGCGCAAGCCGCGCACAAGTTTCTAACAATATCTTGCCACCACCCACGTTATTAATGTTATAACACGCGCCGGTCGCATATTTTCATCTACCTCAGATCAACGCGCGTTCGCTTATTATTTTATGTCCGACTAGCTATCATCAGAACTCGCTCATAATTGTCGTTTCATAGAACTATATTTTTGTAGCTACAATTTGATTTACTCAAAAAAAGAAGAGCAAGTCAGATTTACGTTGACATAAAATATGTTCGCGCATTGAAACTATGTGTGGCAAGACATAAACGTCAGCGTGTCACATTTTCGGGGAAAAATGATGGAAAAAGGGAGCAAAATCGGTAAGGGGGGGGGGTTATATTAATGCGAGTATAAGCTTTCGACGAGTTTGTTAGAGTCGCGGAGGCCTCGTTGGCGCAGGAATGCGCGACGTCTGGTGTGCGTGTTGGCCGGCGCGGCGCCCCCTCCTGTTGTTGGCCGGCTGAAGCTGCGCGCCGTAGGTCGACTGTCACCGAGCGCGCGGCTCAAGTCGCTCGCTTTTTGCCGTCATTTATTCTCGCGTGATACTCGCTGCATAGCACGCATACTGCGCGACCCCGCACACCGCCAATAAAATGTCAAAAAGAACGGCGAACATCGCGCGGCTATGTCGTACAGAAATAACGCGCTCACTCTCACGATTTGACGCGATCCCTCCACCAATAACATATTTTGTTTTCGAGTTTAACGACATCGCGCCAATCATTAATCACACTCCCATCGCTTACTGTCATTTCCCATTCAATTCACATACAATTCAGTTCTTATTTTTTCACTTCTATTATCATTTATGCAAACAAATAATTCGTAAGAATTATGAGTATTGCTTGCTATTTGTTCATCATGATCAGTTATTTCATTTTTTTTTCTTCGTTAAAATCAATAAACGTGATGACTCAATTTCAATTTGACGAATTGATTTCAAGGATAATTTGTTTGGAGAAATGATTGGATTGTTGATTAATTATCGAAAAGTTTGTTCGTCGTTTTTCTAAAATGGAATATAAAAATATATTCCATTGTGAGAAAAAAATTGTCATTCAATAAAATGGTGTTGTGACAGCATTCGGGGCAGACTGGATTGCGTAGGCGAAGAGTCTATTTTCAAAACGAAACGATTCATTTGTCAAAATAGTGTCAGGTAATCCTCGTTTCTTGTTTTTGAAGAGTGGCTTTCGTCTGACTCTGCATTCGAGACAGACGTTTGATCGTACGGACATCAAGAACTTCCCGGAGACATTAAAAATATGTACAGTCGATGTGTCATATCGGCATTTATATATAAGCATGTACACTCATCGCCCGTATGAAATCGTTACATCCAAATTCTTCAAAATTCTATTTCAACTCATTCACTATTTCTCCAAAGTAAAGTGAAAATAGTTTTCTCGCTTGAATGTGATTAATTGAATTGGTACAAAATTCTTAAAAGAAATCATTACTCATTCAATTGCAACTCAAGACGAAAGTACCAATAAAATCGAGTCCTGCCATCGAGATAATTTCTTCCAGTGCAGTAAATCGTCCGCAGAAGGAAAAACTTTCGACCGAACAATATGCAAGTTCAAGGCCGTGAATGTCGAGCTCAGAAATACAACACCAATAGGGTGTTACTTCCGATCCGAGCTGACTGACATTAATTACCACGAACACACGAGCGCGCGACGTTTGCGAAAAACGCTGCCAATATTTTCTCACGAATGCAACTCGGCACGTTGGATTTATTGCCCAGACTTTTCGGCTAAACATTCATAACGGAATATCTGCGTTGTCGGTTGTATTTCGGCTGGATCCAGAGGACAATGGATTGATGCGCGGTGGATCCCAGACGAAGAGGCCATCGATAAAACGTCGTTTACGACAATCGCTAAATTTATATCTGCCAGCACGGGGTCGTGTCGATATCGATCATCGCGCTCTAATGTGATTCGATATTCGTCTAATCTCTCAATCTAAATCGACCAACCGCTATCGATTTGTCCGCCATTTCCCACAAGCCGTTTTTTGCGCTCCCTTCGATTATTGATTTCAAACATCGTCGCGGTCTACGATCGCCTGGGAACTCCACGGGATATCGTTTAGATGACATTCTGGAGTATGTTCAATTTTGTTCGCTTTTTAAGATGAACAAATTATTAGTCCAAAATTAAAGACTAGTATGATATTGTATTAATATTTTATTTTATATATATATATATAATGTCACTTTATCAACTTTTACCGGCTTATATTTGTTCTCCTTAATATCTTAGAGGCAAATGAAATAGATTACTGAAATAAAAATAAAAAGTGAGAATGTATATAGTTGAAGAGTTATTTAAAACTGGCAGTAATGATATTTGTAAACAGTACACATGTTCTTCAAATGTCGTGTCCATTAAAATCGAAGCATTGACGCAACGATTTATTTTAATTTCCATCGCTCAGTCGTGTTACTCGGTTGATCTCGGTAGTGCGCATCGATGAAGCAAATAAACAGTGCACTACACGACGTCTATTTATGAATGTCTGTAGAAGACCAACGAGGAAAAAGAAAAAAGGAATATATCGAAAATGGGATTCGCCTCTCTGCACTGATGGCCAAACATAATTTTTTAACCGTATTATGCCATCCTCCTTCTCGTTCCTTTTAGCATCCACTTCTCTCATCAACCAGTTACTTAATTTTCATTTAAAGCTGCTCCCTGAGAAAAAACCACTGTTATTTAACTCGTCAATCACAAGTGTAATCAGTCATTGATAATAATTTTTTGTCATAAATAAATGAAGCTCAAGCGTGGTTGGGTCTTGAAATGGTTTATGTGATTTTTTGCAAAGAAAATCAACATTTGTAATTGACAAAAATTGAATAATAAAAGTAAAATTGAAACGCAGAAAAAGTTATTGAATTAGAGACTGTAGAAGGTTTGCTTGAATATGAACTCGAATCCTTTAAAGACAATATAGTCATATAATGCGGCCCCTACTGGGCGTATAATGTCTTGTCCTTAAAATATCTTCAAAGGCGAACAAATGAAGGTCTTCACTAATAAAAATAGGAGGTGCATTATGAAAAGATTAATTTAAAATTAACTTCTTTTCTAACCAACAGATTTAGTTTATTCAATTATTAAAAATGACAGATATCATAAGTGTCTCAATTAATTAAGCTGTTTTTAATGAGTCGACTTTTGACAGAATTTGGAACAAAAAATTGTGATATTAACTAATATTAAAAAATGGTTTCTTAGTAAGAATGTGGTATTTATAAAGATAACTAAAACAGTTCATGAACTGCTATAATAAATTGTATTCTATATTATTTATTTAAGAAATTTTATTCAAATAATATCAAATTTCAAGGTTTATTTATTTCTCAGAGTTTCTTAAATTATATTAGTTCTTATTCATTATTACAGAAATTACGGTTTTTGTTTTATTGTAATAAAATATTAATAAACTATTAAATTTTGTGTCTTATAAATAATGCTGTTTGCGAAATTCTCTTCTTTATTTTGCCACTTGTAAGACAGTGGTACCCAAGTATTTCTGGAGTGATGGAGCTCTGAGTACACACAGCATCCACAGACGAGAAATGTGTGAGAAACCTGCAACGCGCGTGTCACAACAAAAAAGTTTAATTGTTTGAAAAATATAAAATTTCAAATTGCTTTTTGAAAATTCACATAATTGGGTCTAAATCTTTTTTATAAAAATGAGTTACTGTAAATCATTAGATATACTTATAATCCCAGCTAGATGTCTTAGTTATGATACTTTTAGTTTGAAAGCTACATGATTTGAGATTAATCAATTATGGGATCATTATTAACAATAATGTCGAGATCAAGTAATGGGATGTGCTTGACCCCCTCGTGAGCGCTATGGGATGCCTAGTAGTTTATCATGCAGACACTCACAGTATATATTGTAATTCCCAAATTGCAGTTTTTTACTATAAATCAGAATTTGTTTTGGATTTTTGTTAAACTAAACGAATCTTAAATGTATATAACTTCTATTATCTATAGATTCAGCTTTAAAGTGATTATTTGAGGTGATCGCGTAACATGAAAAATGCTGTGATATTCATATTTTACTTTCCAAAACTGCTGCAAATTACTTGTTATTTTAAAATTATAACCGTAATTTTTAAGTAATACATTTGCATCTTTCAAGTCTGATTTTCGCTGCAATCATGCTTATTTGAATTTCTATTTGGGCGATGTTTTTCTTCCAATTAAAACTGCCCAACTTTATATCAATATTTGTGCCGCGTGCTAAGTTAATCTATTATTTGGATAGATTTCTTCGGACGCGGGTCAATATTGTCATACGTGCCTGGAAACGCCGACACGGCTCCGAATCTGGCCACTTGAAAGCGACCTTTTATTTGGCGCTGTCACTTTTCGTTTGGCTCGACAAAGCCACAATTGCCTCGATAAAATGAAATGTTGATCATTTCCAATTCCAATGTAATTATAATTTGATTGGCCCACCCAAGTTTATGCTGATTTACATTTTATAAATTATGATTTGCAACTTCATTTATTTATCACGTGATCTGTGATACCAATATCTTTTCAGATACAAACTAGTAATTGATTTTTATTCATCTTAACACATAACTTGCCTCGTACGTTCTCGATTTAATTTATTCAGAAATTTGTTTTTTTGGTGCTTTTATTGCAATGACTCATTTTTGTTATGATTTTATTTACAGTCGCATCAAGATGAAGATCTATCGGATCCGGATATGCAGGATGAGGAAAGTGGGGAAGAATTACCGCAACAACCTCTTCAAGGAGCTAACCATAATTCACACGATACGTCAAACAATTCCTTAGGTGGACCTATGGCATTGAACAATTTTATCAGTCCTCATCTGCTAGCCAAATTTAAGATGGATGTAAGTATGATGTGCATTAAGATTAAAACTGCAATTTATATAGAATAAAATATTAGTATATAATTCAGTTTAATAATAACTTGAGAAACTATTACAGTATTTTTGTAGTCTTCGACAATTTTATTTTATATAATAATAAAGCTTCATCAATCAAAACAGAACAGTTATTTTATTTGTCCGATAGTTATTAGAATTGATTGAATAAATTAATTCTTACAAAGTTATGCTTTTAGTAAATTTGTTCCATATATTTCATTAATAACATTTAACAAATTTAGAAAATAAAATGTACAAAATTTAAATCGTTTTACATATTTAGTCCAATCTCAGTCCTTCATATCATTATTTCTTTATCATTGAATGAAAATTCAAAAATAAATTTCTGTTTCAGCCGGAAGGTTTTAATCCTGAAGTATTGTCAAATAAAGACGCGCTGCAAGCAATTCAAGCGGCGATGGGCAATCCTCCGTTATGTTTGCCATTTGCATTTACACCACCATCAGCGTACATGCACCCTTTGTCTCAACAGCAACCGCACCACCCACAGAACAACCATACTCCATCGGGAGGCAACGGCACCACTGGGACTAATAATTCCGGCGGCACCGGAAATGCCATCATCTCGTCCGCGAGCTCGCATTCGAGCGAGTCTTCACAAGGTAGTGCGCGCAATGGCCTCGATAACTCTCGGGACAACAATTCGGCCAACAACCCACAAAACAACGGCCCCAACAGCAATGCCCACCAGCAACAGACCAGTTGGAGTTTCGAGGAACAATTCAAACAGGTGCGTTTGCTCATCTCTTTCTTTTGATAACTCACCTCTTCTATTCTTTATCGTTTCCTAAGAATCTCCATCTAAAATCACGCAGGACAAATTTGTTTTATTCAAGCTCGATAATATAAGGGGTTCATTGTGTTTTGATGCAATAGATTGGGCGATGTTGACTACCAAAAATACAGCAACATTGTCGTGAAGTGTCTATATGGAGTATAATTACAGCATTGTGGTCACGCATAACATCGATCGCGTTCATTGTGCTCGCTGTGGTTCCAAATATACATCTGACTTCTGCAAGCTATCAGTCCCGAGTTGTGGCGAATTAAATTTCTTGCCGCAGGTACACATCCAAATTGGTCGAATTACGAACCAAGAAGAAAGGGCTTCTCTGGGACTCGACAAGGTGTTACTCCAATTTTTATACAAGCTGTTCAGTGTTGGATTCTTACGGTTTCCGAAATTTGGTTGTTTGACTTAAAGTGTTCCAAATACAACCATAACAAAGGTCAGATTGAAACATTAGTTTCAATTATTGCAAATTATGGGTACATAATTAGTCAAAAGAACAACTTACTTTGTCACTTTCTTAGGCGGGCAGTTGGAATAGAATATACTTTTCATTTCTTCTTCACGTAACATAAATTGATTAACTTCGTAAATATACACTTCTACTCATCTGAAAAATTCAGCGATTTTCATGCCTCTGGTTGACCAATTTGACCACTTAAACAGTCTAAAAATGTAACGATGTGGATTAGAGACCGATTAAATCAGCCATGAAATCTGTGATTATTTTTCTCTGCTTGTTTGGGTAATTGGACATAATTAAACATGTCTTCCTCCTTTTTAGATACTCCGAATGATTTCTAATAACAGGAAAGAGTTAATCTCCAAAAGACAAGAAAAAAATTATTTATTAAAGGAATCTGATTCGTATCCATTATATACTTATCTATTCGCCATAATCTTGTTCAAATCAAAAACGCTATCCTCTTCATTCTCGGTGCTGCTTCAATTTCCAAGCGAACAGTTCAGAAATCCACCAAGTTCATCCATTGCACTGCTCCTAATTAAAGCGCGCTCAAAAACATTGAAAGCTAAGGGAATGCAAAGCATTCATATCTTTTTCATCAGAGCAATTGCACAAAGCGACAAACGAATATGAAACTAGCACATGAACTGGCAGTTTTGCGAGTAATTACCGCAGCTGCGTAAACCAGAGACACGCCACTCGTCGTACGCTCAGGGCGAGCGTACTTCCCCTGTCATTCGGGACGCTCCAAGCATGACTTTCAAAGTAGGCGAAGGCAAAAAAGGGCCGCCCCTACTCGAACGACTATATTACCAATAGCATAAACTCTTTTCTATTCATCTGGAGGGATCATTGAAATTTACATGTACGCATGTGGATGAGTTTTTAGGACAGTTGATGGACCCTGACTCTAGATAGTTAATTATAATTTTTGCGCAACGTAATGAGTTACTGTCGAGTTATTTGCTCTTGTTAATGTTTTTGCGCGCCACTTTTGCGACTGCTTTGATTTTTCGGTTTTTGTGAAGTGGGTGCGGTATTGGATTACCATTTAGATTACATCAACCTTTATAGCCCTGGCACATATAAATGGACGACCTAAGGGTTTGCGATCCTCTTTAACAAGGTCTACAAGGTTTTCATCGTCGGTTGAGTTATCATCTGAGAAAAATATGTTTGCAATAAAATTTGTTTTCGAGTCATTAAAGAAGAGTTTATTTTAATAATTGGATCATTTTAACCAGAAGCAAAACTTGTATTTACACAGCGAAAGAGATCAGTGATTTGCTTATCGAGAACCATCTTCCCTTGTAGGAATTATGATGTCATGCTTAATTAGATAACGTTCTATGGGGTGGACTCAGTTAGGAAATTTGATTTGTTCTAATTACAAAATCAGGATTCCATAATTCTTTGAATTTCCTGCCCTGTTCGTTCGTTTGGAAAATGACAAAAGCAATTTACACAGCAATTGGCGATTCGTTTTGATGTTCATAAATAAGCAAAAGCCTCATTCTGATCTCAGTTGAAATATTTTGAAATAATTACTATCCTTTACTGATGTTTAAAACCCTTCTTAGTTAGAGATTGAAATTATATATTATACGAAGGATCTACGGACGATCATCATTTTTATAAATAAGCATCAATTTTCTCAGTGGCTTGATATTAAGTCCCAGATTCGAAATAATCTAATGATAAGATCCAACTGATTGTTATCCAGCTTGGCTAATCAAAGTCTAAAGTAAATATGCACCTAAACGGTCACGAAGCAACGCACAGTAGTCTTCAACATTCCCAACATCGCGAGTGCCAAGTGGAGAAAAAACACAGAAATGTGGATCTGGTGATTGAACGGCAAATCGCTGAAGCATCGATTCTCGCGCAAGGTCAATCGGGGAAACGAAGTGCATACATACATGCAAGTTACGTACACTCGAGTTAATGCCCGAACCAAGCAATACCGAGAGGAATGAAAATGGAAAGCTCCACCTACTCGGAGGAGAGGGGCGGTAGGCTTCTCTCTTGCCCCCGAGTTCTCTTTCTCTTTCTTTCTCTTGGAGCCGCGCATCGCATCCATCATTCCGTGGGGGCGTAGTTGCTGGGTCTTTAATCTTGCTCTTCTACGTGGTGGTAGTTGTTCCTCTTGTTCCTTGTCCTCTTCGTCCTCTCCGCGTTCGTGAAGCCAATCGCTTTGTCTCCGTTTTTCTCTATTGCCCGGCTCTCTCGTTTTCGCGGGGATTTTACAACGACTCAGACTCGTTCGCACGATCCTTCAAGTGGCAGCGGCTAATCCACGCCGTTTACCGATAAATAACCTAACAACTGCGCCTGCTACATACGGAGGCAAAAAGATGCCAACAAAATGCACTCTAATTACTTTACACTTCATTCGGTTGTTTCTTTTGTTACTATGAGAGAGATGGTTCTAGCTTCAGAAAGATCGATGGTGGTCAGTTTTTAGGATAGATGTCTGCTGATGTGTAAATTTTTAATGCACAACACCGGTTAATGCTTATAGACATTTTTTATTTGGTGTACAAGAAAACAATTAACAAATTTAACCAATTTGTTAATTGGGCCATTTATGATATTTGGAAGATTTAAAGACGCATAAGTTATGTAGTTAAGTTATTGTTGTAGTTGCTTGGTGTAGTATTTGTCGATATTAATAAGTACTGTTTTAGCAAGTAGAATGGTAGATTTGACTGGCGTCACTTGGTGTGAATGAGCGAAGGATTAATGCAAATGTTCATTTAGAGGAAGCAGGATCGTTGACCTGTTAATGGGCTCGAATTAGTTGTGGGAGTGAAAAAGATCTTAATTAGTACGTTGGCTACTCATGCGCAAGTAATCAGGAAATAATGACTGATGATGATTTAACACCGCGCTCAAACGCATCTCTCCAATAGTCTTTTTTAATGGCCAAAAATTGCAACATCAAACTCTTTTATTGTCTTCACTCTTAAAGCATCCTTTTTTCTTTCGCTCCAATGAAAACGCATTCTCCGTCAATCCTTCATTTAACCAAACGAAGCTCGAGCATAATTACAAAATGTAATAATTCGCTCAAAAATCGCATTTCAGGAACAACAAAAAATGTTATTAAAACTCGTGATCGTAATTCCTTCATGAAAAATGTTCTCGGCGATGAATCTTCGAATGATTAGCATAATTGTGTTTTTGTTTTGCAGCAAATTATTTTTCCCGTTTGATGATCGCAAGCTCATTGGCTGGTGAGAATTCACTTGAACATAACAAAAGTCTTTTAACAGAGCGAATCGTTTTTTAAATCGGTTACGTCTCGGACGGGTTTATAGTCGCCCATCTTCGGGGGCACCGTTGAATGCAAAAGCGCGCATACCATCCCCCTGGCCATGCCAACAATGTAAACCAACCAGCAACACACCAGCCCGAGTCCCTCCGCTAATGCCACGCCACTATACTTTGTAGCCATTGTGAAATAACTCGTAAACCTGCAAATTGCAAGCTATTTTGCTCTCACATACTCTGTCCCTTTCCATACGTGTGTCGCGAACAAGTGCACTCACATCTACACGTAGATGGCGCGACTTCTATGGAACGTCCTAATCTTCTCCTCCTCCTGTTCTTGCCCAACTTAACCCCTTTGTCATTTTATTTGAACTCGTCGGGGAAGCGTATAGCACTGTACATTTTGCGATGAATAAATCCAGTCGTTAAACGCATCGAAGCATTGTTTCAAATGCTGTCAGAATAAGAGCTATGGCCGACGCGGTTATTTTCACGTTTTAGGAGCTATCTATTTTCAGGCTCGGTCACTCGTTCAATTTATCACGTTGTTCAGTTTGACATTACTTTTCACGCCGATTGGTTTGCTTTTTGTTACTCCTTTATTGCGACACTCCAGCATTTTGTATTGATTTGATATTCCGCATCTTTTGTATTATTGCGAGAATTAAGATTTCATCTCTGATAAGTGTTCCTTGCACTGAGGCTCTTGTTACATCTCTTGTCTGGAATTTGAAATTTAAAATGCTCTCATGCGAACAACCAAAGTTGCGCTTCTGCGATTTAACCTTTTCCTTCGAAGTAAGCCGGAAAGATTTCCGACTGATACTTCTATTGTTCGCAACTTTTATGTTCGATGTTAGTCTCTATAATGATAGCCAGATCGCTCAAGAATTCGTTATTAACTTTCGAATGTTCTATTGTTTTTTTTTTATTTGCTTAATAATAATCCATGTTGGGTTTCATACTTAATACACATTAAACCTCATGACTCAGTTTGAAACATAAAATACAACTTTGCTTTACCAAGTGTCCTGTTTTTGAAATTACAGTCATTAAAATTATTTCACTTTCATCTTTTATCTTCATCAAGTATAATATTTAATTTTGAATACAACACTATTGACTTTTGGAAATTATATATACACCTTAATGTCGGAATGTTTCCATTATTTTAATAACTCATTGACTTTTTCATGCTTTCAATTTAATTATCGAAAACGAACAAAAAGAAAAAAGGGGGAATCAAAGTTTTCTTTTTGTATTATCGAACTGCATGTTCTGTCGCGAGTAACTCATTTTCAAGTACACGCTACGTACTGCTAACATAACGTCTTCTTCTCTCGTGACGATTGTTCTCCATTTCGACTCATTTTTGCTTATTTCGTCACGCGTCCAAACATGCCGAAACACTTGGCAAATAATGAACATATACGAGAGTCGTGAATGTGTAATTGGTATCGTTCATTTTTGATTTTGTTTTGCAGTTCTTTAACTCAGCAATAAAGTCTTTGACAAGATAACGCCAAAATAATAACTACAATAGTTGTATTTAATCTGAGACTATTCAATCCGAAAAATATATATCACCAAAATTGTAAACTAATTAATTACATAAAATAAATATAACTTAACTAAACGCTATAATTTAATCTACTGTTTGTACCGTGTTATTATGAAGATGCAATAAATAACATTTTAATCAGACTTTCGCTTCTTGTGAGAAATGCTATAATTTTATATATTTTTTTCAAATTTCACTGTATACTTTCACTGCATTGATTATATGTAATAGAAAAAAATTAATAGTTTTGTAATACTGATTGTTTGCAAATTTGTTTCTATTGTATCTGATTACATCAATTAAATTAAATTCTTCTAACAATACTAATACAAGCAAGCATTTATCTGTTTATAATTTAGTTTCATTATTCGTCTCCCACAGACATCCAAGATTTGCGTTTGCCTAATTCGTCAAAAATTATTTCTCCTCAGACGAATCTTGAACTAATTTTCGCCTAATTTTATACCCTCGATGATATAATGACTATATATTATTCTAAAAAGTCATCTAAGATGTTAAAAAAAAGTTCGTCTAGTCATTGTGTGAGGACACAGTTTTACAAGGGAGACCATTTATTCGACGACATTTGCACCCACATCGTTCATTGAAATTCAAATGTTGAGCAGTCTGGCCAGAGGCCGAATCTAACGCAAAACGGTTCTTATTTATTATTGTCAGCTTTCTCATAATAGCGCAGAAGAAAGCCACGTCGTATAATGTGCGCTTATAATGCACTTCCAGTGCGTTAACCGGGGTTAAAATATAATCGACGACGGCGCATCAGTCAAGGATTATTCGTGTCACTCCGTGTCAAGAGCTGCTCAATAGAGACGTTCGAGTCGAGGGGGCGTTCGCGCAGACACAGACAAAACGCCACCTGCATTGTTTGAATAATAATTAGCTTCAAATATTCACTTGATTTATTCTGATTTCAGTCAATATTTGTTTTAATTATTCTTTTACTATAATCATAAATATTATTTTGATTAATTTGATTAAATTAGTATGATTTTGAAATATACCGATTTCTATATAATATTTTCGATTTATTTTTAAATCAATTTCTATTATAACTTTGTTATTTCTTTTTTTGAATCTTACTTTTCATTTCACTTTTTTTTTATTCTTATTTCATGTTTATGTCCGTTGATGTATGATTATAAATACAGCACTGTGAAAAATAGAATTTGTTCATAGATAGTTAGGTAAAAATGATTCTTTGTGTACTCCAAAGATCATGTGCTCGGATTGACATTTGTGGTACATTAAAGGGTTATTCAAATCAGCAATCCAATCTAAAAAGATTACAGAATAGCTTGAAATGCGTGCGCAGAGATTCAATTAACATATCCATTCACCTCTCCGGGCCTTTTATCGCTTTCCGCTGAGCGGAAAGAATCGCGAGACAAATGTCCGTCGAGCCGTGTGTCTTTATTCGAGCACACCGGGGCACAAAAGTCACCTCTGGAGATACAAAGCCGCGGAATTATCAACAATCGGCGCGCTTGTCACGCCGCAATTCCCCGCGCAACACGTGTTTCTCTCTAGATCGCTGTCGAATGTCGTTATCCACGTGCTTCGATTTGCTTATTTATTCATTTATTTGTCAATCATTTATTGTCATATGCTAATCTACTTTGTTTTGCTCTCTACTTTAAGGAGTTTCAGATTTCTCGGTCCATCTTTAGAATTCGACGGCTTTTTTTGTCAAAAATATTTGGCATATAATTTCAGACCAAATTACACGACGCGAGTTATTAATCAGCATAACGCGAGACAAAGACATGGCATTGTGAAGTAGTCGAAGTAGCAGCGCATCGTGGGCGAAACGCGTCGCGCGAAATTACTCTAATAACGACCTGGAAGATAAACAATGCTAAACCTACAATTGCGAAATTACGCGCAGACAAACAAGCAACCTCGCACGAATTCTAATCGTGCCCAATTCGCGAGAAAATTATTGCTATTGTGCTTACAGATTAGGAAAGAATAGGTGTTGCAATGTTTAAGTGAAATATAACATTCGTTTATTTTTTATAAATTTCATTTCATATGGGAATTTAATAAAAAGCTGCAAAGATATATTTCATATTTTGTTTATGACTTTTTTGATCAAAATATTAATGTTATTTTAGAAAAAATAGTTACAATGTTTACATAAATTTCAGTATCATTCAATACATAGATTGTTGTAAATAGATTTAATTTCCTTTCGTTACAAACTGAGTAATTTTTATTTCAAATAATCTGGTTTTCGTTTAAAAATCGTGATTGATTAACAATAGTAATATTTGCAGCATATTTTATTATGGAAAATACTTTTTATTTAATTGCATATTTTGTAACCGAATTATGTAGAAAAGGTTCTTCTATTTTTAAGAAAAGACTCATTGCTACTTAATTGAAATATTGATACTTTTCATATAAATTATTATTCATGAAATCACCTGTATAATAATCATTTGAGTTTTCAATTATTTTACATTAAATTACAATTTAATAAAAAAAAATTGTGGATTTGAATAAATATTGAATGAGATGAAAATGAAAGCATGTTTGTAACATAGTGGAGATGGCAAAGAGATCCTGATCGCAGATAATGGCTTAGTTTCCGGCACCTGGTGATGTTCTTTGACTCTAGTTTTCTAAGTCCGCGAATCTGACGCACTTTGATCATCGTGCGAGCGCGCACGGTTTCCATCCGCGGTGACGTCCATTGAATTGCGCGCCGCTCGGTCCATCCATCAAGCGGCAAGCAGTATCGTCCGTGTGCAACTCGCGCATTCTTTCGCCCTTTTCATTCGCGTCGCCTTTGATTCCCGGCCGCCTTTGAAATCGACGCGACGCTTCCTCGTTTGTCAAGCGGCACACAAAAATAACAACTATGGATTCAAAATTTCACCTCCTTTTTTGCCTCCCACTTGCCTTTTTGTCGCTATTTTTTCTTCTCAGTCATACAACGTTTTTGACTAACCACAAAAATGTAATTTTGATTAATTGGACAAAACTAATTTCAATGTATTTTCTTTTTTTTTGTTTCAGGTACGAGAAAGTTGATCATGAAAGTTTGAAGAGTTCATGTAGTCGTAATGATCAGCGCTTCCCTTATGATTGGAACAACGATAAACAAAGATTTCGTTTTGTGTGCCGTCGTTCGAAAAAATGGGCGCGTGTGTGCGTCGAAATATTAATGCGAGATAATGCGGTTGGCGCGCAGCTTCGACTCGAAGTAGAAAAAAAAGTCGAGGGTGTCCTCACTCGGTTCTCGCAATTCACGCTCGTTTTAGCTTCGGGGATCTGAATGAATGCATAAATTGAATTTCATTTCGGTGTGTTGGATCGCGAATCCGCTGCGCGTAGGACGCGAGTCATTTGCTTAATTGCATCCCGTGCAGCAAGCGCCCTCTATACGCTTTCCTTCATTTCTGCACTGCTGCTTTCATGTTGTAGATTTCAATAATTTGAATCAACAAATGCCTCATAACTGCAAAAAGAAACATAAATTAAAAATCATGCAATACAAAAAATAATAATAAAATTTGTAATTTATATACAGCACATTTCATAATATATATAGTTTATAAAACTTAGATGAATTGATATAATTATTACGTTTCTTCACGCGAACAAATAAGTTTATTTTTTTCCCAAAATTTGCCAATAAATTAGTCAATTATTTGAAAACATTATCATTCAAAATGAACTTTGATTCGTGGCTCTTAATTCTAGTCTCGTTTAAAACAGTGGAACCTGTCATTAATTTTAATTTTCGTGTTTGAAAATAGACAAAAATCATAGACCGGTTTCCGAGATTTGACTTATTTAATTTTAGTTTTCAATAACCTGATTTCGAGAGCGCGCAATGAAAAGCGCAGAGGGAGACAAGGACAAGAGTATTGACGCTTAAGGCAGAGAGGGACGCTGAGCAGACGAAGAGCAGCGAGCTTTTGACACGACATGTGTCGGACGTCTCCCGTGAGATCTAAGACCTCGCTAACTTCCGCTAATCCGAGAATCGGCCTTTTAATGCGGCGCGAGAGGTTCGCGATTATAAATATCAGACCGTACCGGGAACCGAGGGGGTGCCGTCTAGACTACCAAATGATACTGCAACTGACAATATGTTGAGCAGTATCGAGCATCAAGGACGACAAAGGGATCGCAAAAAATCATACTTTTTGCGCGCTTCAAATCGTAGTTTTATTATTTTCAGAATTAAACTCATTTATATTAAAATTTATTTATTATAATCCATTTATATAAAGCTTACACTCACCATGGTGGAAATGAAAAAAAAATACGTTATTTCTCAAATTAGTATAAAATTACGTTCTACGTTTGGTTAATTATTTATTATAATAACAGAATGCAGAAACTCATAAGAAAAGTCATTTAAAGATTAAAAAAGAGCAACGTTATACATTTTTTATTCTCACGTGTGAATTTCGAACTTTAATCACGCAATTAAATTCAATATTTCCGTGAGATTTGCATCTTTGTTCTAAGTAATTGTGTCGGTGCAATGAAACAATAATCCAGGGATAGTCGTATCTTCAAAGGGCGCGCTTGCAGCCTTTCGTGTCGCTAAAGATCGATCAAGATTGCACTTTGCATGCTTGTAATGAAGTGCTTACAATTATTATTTGCGCACTTATTTTCGTGGCTATCTTACTGAAACAAAAATAACAATACCACAATGTTTATCAAGAACTTACCGACAAAATCACATTAGGCATTAGCAGAAACAAAAGTAGAAATAAATTGACAAAACCATTCGAGAAGATAAATCAATTTTCTAATTCTAAAAACATTCACTTCTATCTATAAATTATTATTCTTGATTATTCTTATTTCTTTTTCAGCAATTTAAAATATATTTTTTACTGCAAAAATGATTAAGCAAAATTAGCCAATAAAGTAATGTTTCTCGATGCGATAAGCGACATTTGCTATTCAAATGAGGATAATTTCTCGAAACGCGTGACACGTAAAAAGAGAAAAAAGAAGAGGGCGAGAGAGACGGCGCAATTTCGCGGATAATTGACGCAATTAATTCAGAAGGGCAGCTGTGTAAGGGCGCGTTTTCTTGTCGTTGTCTTTTGTTTTTCTCAGTTTCCCTTTGCAATATGGCACGCGACTTTGCGCTCAGAAAATGCGCACAAACCCGGTCTTCGGTTGATCACAGAGTTGAGATTATTTTAGGACAAATGTAACAACGCGCGAGTGCGGTCCAGATGCCAGCTTCGATGGGATGCATTGTCAGGCTGGAGACAAGATTTTGATCTGACAAAGCAAAGAAAAAGCTAATCTCGAATTCTCGCTTTTGCTTGTTCTGCAACAACAAATTAGCCTGGTTTATGTTTCATTGGACGTTCATAAATCGAGGAAGAACACCATTTTTTCATTCGGACGATTTCTGTTTTTTAAAAACCAACAAATGAAAATCATGTACGTCGGTTTAATCGCAATTGCATAATTTATAATATGTAAATGCGGGAATAATTAATGAAACGAATTGATTATGATATGTTAATAATGCAACAATTCGTGATTTTGATGTACGTCGAGAGTTGAGAATAAAAAATAAAAAATTAAAAAGACAAGTTTGAATTGGCAAAAACAATCAAATAATGTAAGAGAATCAGATTTGAACTCGACGTTAACATCGCGTGCGTGACTTGCAAAAGTTAATATCCCTCGCTAACATCTTCGTCTACATTTTCTCATGATTGAAGGTTTTTGCAGTAAAAGACACATTGCCACAAAAAAGTTGCACCATTTTTTAATGAACAATAGATTGATCTTTTGCCGATTCGTAATTATATAGTATTAATTATTTGTTATGATTTATAATAAAAATCATTCCAAAAACAACATTTTACATTTCAGATGAATTAATTCACTCATACAATGACATATAAACCAATCTCTTATTTCTATAAAGCCAGTGTCTATTATATTTACATAAATTTTTACACTCGGTTCCGGCGCGATTTTTTCTTCTTCGAAAGCTTTAACTACATGAAGATTCTAAATTGTTATTACATGTTAAAGTAGCCGTAATATGAGTAAATACCTCATCACGCGATCGATCAGCAGTTAATCACACGTCATGTCAGCCACAAATTTCTTCCCCATCTGTATCCAGCAACGCAAACTAAATTAAAATTTTCTATCGATTAATTTCAAGCGATTCAAGTGTCAGTCAATTTCACTGAACATATCATTGCGCTCATTATTTTTCATGGCTAGTTTCCCACCATATTTCATATATGCAGATTACATCTTCACAGTCAGCGTCAAATCAACCATCAACACAGCTGCATTTTAGTTTCGGCCTTGGCTTTTTTTCCAATTTATTTTATCAGTGTCATATCATTCGGGCCAACAATTTTAGTAAGACAACTTTTATTAGCCTAACAAAAGACAAACGATCAATTGCTCGGGTCGAAATCGAGCGCTTTTGATGCGATAAAAGAAAAGTGCGAAGTTACGGCTTCTGCATCCGTTGCCGTCCCACGACCTTATTTCTTCGGTGATCATCGTGCTTGCGTAGCTTTCTTGTCTGAAGTAGTTACTGCTTTTACGAGATGCACGCTCCTCTTACGGCTGAAGTATAAGTGTGTACGCAAAGTAATTGTAAGAAGTCCGCGGAGGAGGGCACAAAAGGCAAATGATGGCGCCACCTACGATATCAAAAACCATTTCTCTCGCGTGCTTAGCCCTTTTTCACGGGATCACGGAAACGTCTGCTTGAAAAGATAATCGCGAATGAACGTTTCTCGTTACATTCTTCGCGGTTTTTCTTTCGGATTCCACTTCAGCTTGAGTCCAAATTGTAATTAATGGACAACAGTTTTATGGCGAATAAGCACGCATTTGTTGGCGTTTGCTATGAAAAACGGAGTCTGAGATGAAGTGGACAATTAGTAATAACGTTCGATTGCTATGCAATTCATTTTATTGTTATAAAAGAAAAGAGTCGTTAAATGTAAAGATTGGAGAGGAAAGACTGTGACGGTATAACTTTGAATTGATAATTCTCGACGAATAAAAATGAATGAATTGAAAGTCGAAAGAAAACACGGCGCATTTTGTTTATCAGTAGTAATAAAACAATAATAGTTAATAACAATCATATAAATTTCAATGTCACATTATTCACGGTTAATTGTTTTTTCCTCTTACATAAATAATTCGAAAATTAATTTCGTGACGAACAATTCGCCGGTCGTGGAATATTTTAAAATAGCCAATTGCAGCGACTCGCCAGAAGTGCATCAATGTTATTATATACACGAAGGCGCAGTCGCCGACAGGAATATAAATATGTAAAAACGTAAGAAATGCAGTGCATTTTGTAAATTAGGATTTCGCTAAGTGAGAATTATTTATTGTTCCGCCGGACGCAATAAACGTGCACGTGCACTGTTGCAATTTATCGACAGCAACTCAAAACGTGCGCGACAGCGTAATTATAAATTATTATCGAGTATATTTTATCGATCAGCCGCGAGATAATTGGTTAGCCAATGGCAAAGTTCTAATACTGATCGTGGACAATATTTTTTTGCAAAGAAAGCTCTATCATATTTAGTGACAAAAAAATAATCGTTTACTTTCTATTTGTAGCAGTGACTCAATGAAAAAACTATTATTCTGATGAAGATATTCCTTTTCAAAGAAGTTGAATGGGATTTCCTTAATAAATCATTTCTATTACAAACTAGGTGTAGAAGCGAATCGAAAAAAGGTTTGACAAATTTCTCAGTTCATAGTGTAAGTGTTTTCCTTTGCAATGATTTATTGAGTGTGAAAAACACTGCTTTCTGACCACCCAGAGTCATGATTTCAATATCAAAAACACCCTTGAACACGCCCAGTTATTTCCTCGCAATGATATATGTCCACTCCAAATTTCAAATATGAAAAACAGTTCTATTCAATTCATTTGCTCGCCAATTAGTCACCATTCAAATTTTCTTCACGTCCAATTCTACTATAAAAAAGAGCCAATCACCATTTCTAATAACATAATGTATATTTCAATAGCTATTTTTAAATTTCCATTTGATTATAAAAATGTAACAACCGCATAATAAAAAATGATGCAAATAACAAAATTTGATGAATCGCGTTGCAGAAACTATAATGAATATGTAAAGAGAGAAATAATAGTTAAACGATCCGTTTTTCCGGCCATCAAATCAGTTTGAATATTCACGTCACAGTAATCAAGACAAATTGGAATCTCGAGAGTGGAGACGTTCATTCAGTCGGCGAGCCTTTTGTGTCACCGCGCGCTAAGATCCGAGCGGCCTTCTCGCGCGTCTCTCTCAGTCCCTTTGCTGGCGGATCTCTTTGTCCCGCTGGCAGCTTATTAGCCGGCCATAATAGGCCGCGACGTGCGACGATCGTCTGCTGAATCCGTAAACACGCGCGCTCTTTTATTACCGACGAAAGCATAAAACCACGCTGACGTTTCGCTCCGCGCTTCGCGTCAATTTTTCACTTGGCTCTTTATTCTCGGACCAACTTTACCAGCGATTCACGTGTCTCAATTTCTGCCATTTTTAAATCTTTATATGCACTCAATTACGGTTGAGTTCATTTCATGCCCGCTTTCAAGTTCCTCATTTAGTTCCACTAGGCAAAAAAGCGAATCAACTATTACACAAAAAGCCACAAAATTGAACGCATTGATCAGACTTTTTTAACTTTGTTTCAAGTAAATGCAAACATAATAATCTCCTCCTTATTGGCGCTCGTTATGTTTTATGGTAGTTTATATACACGACAAGAGATGAACAAAAGTGAATCGCGCGTGATTTGTTGGCGAATTGAAGCGATGCGACGAGAGGATGAGTTTTGGTGTGTCGACTGGGGCCATTTTTCATCGTCGATCATATTAATAACCATCAGGATCGTTCGATCGCTCGACGAGATCATTAGGAGATCGATTAAACCTGGAAGGAAAAGGTTGCGCGGGGCCGTTAATGACGCGGCTCCGCGGCTCGTTAATTCGCATACACCGAGGGGCTCTCCTGTCTGGCGTCCTTGTCTGGTCGACTGTCTCGCTTCCTCGCTATCCGTCTTTTCTCCTTTTTCCGCCGAGCGCACTTCCATGACCACTGCGGTGCAAAGCACTCTAGCCCGATGCGTCACTCGCTAACGACTCATTGTTATTTCCGACCGACCTCACTAATAACACCGGATTATTCGGCGCTCCGCAATTCTTTATCAGTCGTTTGTATTGATTTTCCTCTTCACAAGGGTGCAGAGTCTTTAGCTGTATCACCCAAACTATTAGCTGTACAGTTCAATTAGTTTGCTCTGAAAAAGAGAGGAAACGATATTTTAAATTCATCTTCTTCATAAATACTATACTTAAATTTATATATATTTGCATTTATTTATATATATAAAATATGTATGTCATTGATGAAGTTTGCAGATGACATATAACGTTTGCTTAGCATACATGTATTTTTTGCTTGAGTTCTAATTTGTTTAATAATTGCAATTTCTGATTTTCAAGAATTGCGTGTACGGAGATTAATGTTATTTTTAATTAAGCCTCGTTCCATGTTTATTTTTTGTCCAAGGTTTATGATGCATTTGCGTTGCGCATCTGGAAATAAACTTTTTCCTGTCGAAACGATATGAAACGCTCGTGAATCATGAATTTTTCATAAATAAATTGAATCGCCAGTGTACGAGTACTGCTGACGTTTAAAATCAGCTTGTAAGGCGACGAGAATGAGTGAGAGGTCAAAAGTCTGTTTGCCATTGAGAGACCCGGTCGTCCGCGGACAGAGTCGGGTTGAGCGCGCCAGGTTCGTGACCATTGAGCCTTTCGCGACCAAACAATTTCGTCGCCAAGTTTTATGTTCGTCGGCTCCATTGTTCGCGGCACGATTCAGTCGCAAATTATTCGCAAGTACGCGCTTGCGCATTTGATTCGCAAAACGGAAGTGCTCAGATTTATACAGGGAAACAGATGGTCATTCAAAATCTTACCTTTTCATTTTACATGCGAAGAAAAATTTTGCAACCGTTCTCTTGTCCTCCGACAACTTATTTGTTTACGCATACGATAATGCTGTGATTTTCATTAAATGCTTCTTTCTTTTTTCATTCAAATTCAATAAACAATAAAGAACATAGGAACAGAGATTTGAGTAACGCAAATTTGTGGATTTGAATGGGAAATGAGCGTCGCCACCCTCGATGCACCTGGAACCTATTATTCGGTCCGTTAACAATTTGTTTTGTGAACGTGTGCTGTTTGGCACTTGAAAGCCGGCCGCCGACGGCTCGCGGCCCCACTGGCCACTAGCAGGGCGACGCGCTTAACATTGTTTGGAGCCGCGACTTTGATCTGCGTCCTGCATTGCCATTTCACGGCTCACGCCTTGGCGAAATCGAAACGCTCGCGCACTCAGTCAAGTCGTTCCAGAAAGCTCAAGTTTCTTATCATGTTTCGTTGAAATTCCCGCTTATTAGGCCACACATTTTGGCTGCCACACTTTTAACAGAACTCCAAGCCATAAAATTTTTACTGCTTTTCATAATTAAGCTGACAAATTTATGCGCGTTTTTATTCCCATATTAATGTCACTGTTCTTCATTCTACTTCTATAATTCATTCTTTTTTGTTCGTTCGTTTGATTTCTATAAAAAAAAAAAAAAGAAAAAAAAATAAAAAAAATGTGCACAGCAATGAGTTTGGTGTACACAGAAAAGCGAATCAATTTATTTTTGATGAGAGCAATTTTATTTGTGGCGATGCTTGATGTTTGCTTTAATGGCCGCATGCAGAACCGAGCGAATAAGTTCGCCCGAATTGACGAGGTTACACCCCGATCAATTAATTATAGGGCAAATTTCGTGGGCCGTCTGATCCCTCGTGTTGCCGGCCCGCAAGTAGATTAGCCGACAATTACTTGTTTGTACATCGTGTCAAGATTAGACCTAATCGTGGGTTATTCGTCAAGGGTCAGGATTGATGGCTCGAGGAATGGCGCTTCGCAGAGGAGAAAAATTGCATCGGTCAACGAGCCTGTTTAGTTCACTTCGGTTTGTTTGGTTGCGATGATTAAGTGTTTAGTTAGATGTAGAATAGATACTTGATGTCCAATCTTCCCTCATCCCAGCTCCAATCTTGAAATCATTTACTGAAACCCGATTAAATGTATAATCCTTAACTGTTATCACACATTAAGTAATAATCTGTTTAATCTATTTGAATACCATTATTGCACATTCAATTAATGCAACAGAAATGATTGAATTACAAATATTTTTTTCTGGCATAACAAATTTTCCAGTCATCAAATTAATATATATTTAACACAATTTATTTTCTTATAAAAATGTAAGATTTCTCGTTTTTGATGACAGGATAAAAACTTTTCAATTAAAAATATACATAAGAAAAAAATGAAAGTTTTATCTACCAAGATTAACTTACAATAAAAATCAACATTATTCTCACGCATTATCCCTTCCCCCAGCATATCTCATTTTGCTTACACCATTTAAAGTCCGATCGAATAAATACGCATATAATTACTCAGACATGATCTATGTTGAATATTCATTGGCGAGACATTTATGGTACGAGCACAATGGCAAGCAGCGCGGTGTTTGTATCAGAATCAGGGGCGTACGCGGCAATAATTACGCCCCGTGGTGCGCGCGACTCGAGCCTGACTCGGCGTAGAGCGCCAGAGGGAAAAGCCGGCCGGCTGGCCCGCGAACGTACTCGGGTAACCGCGCAACAAGGATGCTAGAGCGGCACAGGGCCGCGCGCAAGGAGGACGCATCGAGGGCCCCGCGCGTGATAAATGATCGAGTATTTAACACTCTTTACGGATTAGCATATAAACTACGAGCAGTCCATAGATCTTCCTGGCAACGCATTAACTGGCCGACTTGCCGCGTAAACGACCCTACGGTCCCGAATCACTTGCTGCGATTGCCTAACATTATTACGATTCGAATTTATTATTCAGCGTGTCAGATTCGCGCGCCTTCTCGCGCCTATTACAAAGACATTTTACCAATTTGTATACATTGATCTTTGAATTAAAAAAAAACTTTGATTATATATTGAGTCGATTTAAATTAATAATTTACAGTTCTTTTTATATTACTTTATTGTTTAAATTTTGCTCAATGGATATTAAAATAAAAACTAGAATATTTAGAATCATCAAAATTGAGCGTCAATAATTTTATCATGAGTTGACAGTGTCCGAGGAGTCTTCAAAATCTTATTTGTGGATGAATTTGATGATGTGAATACATTTAGGGGAATATGGCGCACTACTTAGTACTCGTCATTTCATGGATTGTTTGCTTGTTGCTGATTTTTATTTGCAAATTTCATTTCGAGAAATAGCTCGGTGCTTACAACCAGGTCGACGAACTTTTTCTCGCATTTCGCTTCCTCGACCTTACATGAACGCTTGCACGTATCATTGATAATGCATGTCCATATATTCCATCACGTAATCTGTATTTGCGCACGTCATTTTTCGCATTTGCCGACGTACTAACTTATTTGCGCTTTTCGACTTCGAGTTTAAATGACCGTTAAAAGGTGAATTCGAATTCCAACTTTCCAAATTTGCGCTTCTTTTTATAAGAGGCGTCAATTTTTAAACTGAAGTTATACGTAAGAAAAATTGTATTCTGAATTTAAAAGAAGTATAGGAATATAGGAAAAACATAAAAATGCACATTAAATATAATTCACTCGTTAGTATGGTTATTTTGATTTGTTTAATTTGCGTGATATCAATACTGTTGAAAGAGTAGTTTTTATTTGAAAAAAAATTCAAGCAGAATGTTTGATTTACAATAGACAAGTTATATGATTTTCAAAACACACTTTGCCTCGAGCTGGCCTTGAATTTGATTAATAACGTTTTTGTGAATGTCTGCCAAGGGTCCGTCTTAATATTTCGAAGCCGGATCCTTCAGAATCGCGTACGTATCGATGCATTTTGGAACAATAATCTCGGGCTTATTGAAACGCAATAAATTATCCGGAAATACGTGCGCCACGTCCAGGTAAACTGAAAACCGAAATCCAGGCAGATGAGTTCGGGAACATTCTCAGTAACATCATACCTGAGAAAAGGGCGCGATTCTTATTAGCCTAGGTCGTTGTCGATTTACGGTACTCTTGGTTGTTTTTCTCTCGATTCGTTCTCCGATTTGAATTTATTTACTTTCATTTATCTAATCTCAGCCGAATTTCTCAATTATCTTAACCGATAACACGGACTTTGGATTGCAGTGTGTATCAATGATGCATATCAACTTGTATTGGGAAAAGCGTTGGGAAATTCAGCGGACATTTGAATAATCGTAATTATGAAACATTCAAATCGTCGAGCCACTTATCCGCCCAACATTCCAATGCAAAAGAAATCGCGCATTAAATAATCTTCGAACAAATGCAAACTTTCTAAATCTTTCTCTCACCCGTCTGACGAATGTCAGCGCAATTTTCATTGCTCAACCAATGATTCATCCGAGCGACACGTATTATTTAATTACTTATTCAAACGCATCGCTGAGAGAAACGTACATCTTCGAATCGCAAGTACCATTGTTCGAAAAGGTATAAGATAAATGGAAGAATAAATATAACACCTTTGCGCCTCACAAAGCTGATTTCCACATCGCCATTTCTTCAATGAAACGGATTCCGATGTGCCGATTTCTGATCTGATCCATCTCCGACGAACAACTCGGGCTGCTCATTGTGCTGCGCAAAAAAGCGTGTCCGTTTGTGTCGTGGATGCAAATGGCACGAATAAAAGCAATGTGAAATGATGCCAGAGCCATATAAGACGCTGATTCCTGGAAAACATTTTCGCCGCCTCGGCTTAATCCGCCGAGCTTTTGATTCGAGGGTTACGATTCCATTTTGAATGAGCTACCTGCTCGAGAAAATGGACCGAGTCGATTCCGCGAACCGCGGTATTCAAATGCCCGAGATTCATTCAGAGTTTTGCACTTCCTGAAGTTCGTCATATTTTTATTGTATGTAGAACAAACGAAAAGTGACCTTCAATAAAAACGATCGAGTCTTGTGAATCGTCAAAACTGTTAGAAGAATTTCTATGAAACAGGTAAAACAATGGAAATGAGAACAACAGAGGTAATTAATTTGACACTGTGTTTAATCTAGGAGATAAGGATCAAGTGATCTGAATGGGATCTGTGGATCCATCAGGTCATCAGTTGCCATTGTGAGATAAACATGGGCACAATTTGGCTATTAAGCAAGTTTCTCGGAAAATCAAAACGTACTTTTGTCCGTCCAGTTTTTGACCACCACTTTTCCCGGAAAGATAATTCGGTCCGAATGCCTGGTGGGGGATCTCCGGACGATCCTGCGCCAGGATGAAAGACGAGGAAAAAATAGCCGCAGTTGGATGTTCGACCTAAGACCAATAGCGTGTGTTTTCGAACTTGCTCTTTCGGTATATCTTTCTAACGATTAATAATCATTCATTTGTATCTTTTAATGCTATAACATTGGAATGACTGGTATAGTTTTGTTAAAAAGTTAATCTTAGATTAGTTGTTTATCAAGTGATTTTGTAGTGGGAAGTGTTTTCGTATGTAATGTGACGTTTGGATCATGCTTTTCGGAACACAAGTCAGTGGAATGCAGCTCGGCACAAAACAGTGTGGCGAGCTGTCGATGAATTCGCTCGACAAGGTACAATGTTTACACTTGTTTGGCTCGACTGTTTGCTAATCTTGCGTTCAGCTGACACAGTAGTTTCAACACTTTACACATATTGCGAGCCAAGATTCAGTCGACTTTCAATATCGATTCGCCAATTTTTCATCCCCAAGATTTTGCTGACGTTTGTCAACTTTTAACTCATCCGGACGTCAAACGTCAAATTGTTAACGTTTTTTTTCTCATTCGTTAGACATTTGTTCGAGTTGTTTTCGTGTCGAAAATTGTTCTATTTATTTTCTCACTTTTGATTGATGACATTTACTACCGAGAAGTGCAATCAAACTTCTTCTGCAGGATAAATGGGCAATGAAACGGAGTGTCTCTGGCTAAATTTAGGATCGCGAAAAGATGCGCTTTTTATGGAACACAGACGATTAAACGTCAGATAAAAACGAGCTCTGAATCGTCGCGGGGACGTCCGATAAAAACTTTCCTGATCCATTCGACTCAGGAGGGGACGAGGGTAAACAAAAAAACGATCGCCACACCGAAATAGAACGTCCGGGAGTGCCGCCTGTCAATGACACTTTATTTATATTAAAAACTCGTTTTGGACCGATGCTTTTCGATTTCGATTTTTTTATGGTCTCGCGTGAAATGTGCTTTTTCTCCTCGGTTATTTTCGTCGCTTATTACAGGCATATAAAAGACATCGATCTTGTCTCCTCGCCGCGGCTTAATATTCCGTCATTAAAAATTCATTGCACAGATACGATATCAATTATCATATGAATGTAACCCCTTTTGACCTAACCTTTCCGAATTTGTTGGTCATTCAAATGAGCTCTTTTCATAGGGTCGTGTTTTTTGTCGCCCGAAATACATAACCGCCACGAGATGTGCTCAGCTTTCAGTTCATTACTCGAAATACAAATGCGGATAGCATAAAAATGATTCGACGTCGTTATTTTATGCGTCAGTCAAAGCGATTCGTCCTCGTCTCGCGTTTCGAAACCGTCAAAATGAATCGGCAGCTTTATATATACACAGGCTAATCATAAAATTATTAATAAAATTGTCTGTTCGATTTTAGTGGCCGTAAACTTTTCCGACGTCTTTTCGATTTTATCCAAGCGATCTTCTTTTACGATAGCTCACCCGATGAATCCTTTCTTGGGTTACGTCAACACTTCCCAATTCAGACTTTGTTTGAGTTTTTTCCAACCGATTTGAATCTCATCTATGATTTTAACGGTTCGCTTTTTCAATTGCAGGTAAATCCTCCAATTTCATGGCTTCGTCTTTAGATGTCCTATTAGGATATAAAAAAATAATACATTTCTTGGCCAAATAGTTACTTGAAAATTGATTATTTCAAATTAATTTTTAATTTGCAACGACATGCATTGAAAATGACTAGTTTGCCTTCAGAATTAATTCAACATATGCAAAATAACACGTGTTTCTCGTTACTGTGATTAAAACGAATTTCCGTTTTTGTTTGTCATGTTTTCGGTTTAATGAACATTGGATGTGATTTTTTTGTTGCCTTTATAAGACAGAAATAAACCCTGCAGATGTCAAGTGTCCCACGTGCGACACTTTGTCCTGTCTATACTATTGGCATAGGCGGCGAGGGAGGGGGAGAAAAGCGAGAGGCAGTTAGCACGTGTTTACACGACAGCGCTATGTGGCAGTGGTCCCACGAAGAAAAGAACGACCTCTCGCTCTCCGAACGTTTCTATTTGCCAGAACCCCTTTTCTGCACCTCTTCCTCTTTGCCACAAATGATTTCCGAAGATGCACTCGATGTTCGATTCAAAGTCCATTGTCATTCAGTTTCTTTGTTACATCAATCTCAAGGATACTCATTTTCTATTTTCTACCACAAATTATCATCTTAGTCTGTTTCTATAATTCAGTTAGAATCTTCGTTTATAACATCTATTACATTCTTTTTATATTTTAAATCCTAATTTATAGTGTTTTTAGCTTCAAATTAGCATTCATTATTTATTATATTACAAATGTAGTGTTAAAAAAAAGTATTTAAATAGTTCTTATATAATCGATAAAGATGAAAAGAGTAAACAAACGTAGTAAAAACTTCAACGCGTTACTTTAACTGCAGTAAAATTTACCATCTGTGTTACAACATACATTGTCATATATGCTGTCATAATAAACCGTAATATTATTTTATCAATAAACTTCTATCAAGGCTAAATTTTACAGTTGATCGAACAATATTCCATCTATTAATAATCATTATTTTTCAAAATTTGTTTAGTACTGGAAACAATATTTAAGGTAACTATATTTTCTTGTTCAAAGTAAACACGAATATTTCTCTAAGTATACATAATTTCCTCGTTGACGAAAAGTGTGCTATTACAGTTTTTTGTAGAACGCGGTTTACATTCTTCTGCGATTGTTTAAAGACGCTCATCTTTCCATAAAAAAAAAAAAACAAATGGATTCATCAACTTAGCTTCTCACGGAAAAAAACCTGATTGATACAAAAAACATCGTTTTAAGATGACAAAACAATGATCCTTATCGTGCTACCCGTCATCTTTTTCCCTCGAAATTATGAATTCTATTGTAATTTCATAATTACTGTAAAAACTGGAACAGTAAAAGTACATTAGTCTAAAACATTGCTTCTGAAAACAGTCATTTTTATTTTCAGCACTGTTATTCAACCTGTTAAACTTTAAAAAAATTACTGCAGCCAGAAGTATTTTATAGTATAAAAGTGGATACCACAATATGAGAGGCAATTTTTTAAGATACCAACGAACAGAATATGAGTATGTTTAACTACTATTCATATGGCAACCATATATGAAGAATGCGTAGCTGCACAATGTATATTGTAATTATTCTACTTCAAAATATGTATTGTGCAAGTTAGTTATGTTTAAAAATTATTATAATACATGATTTATGGCATTGTACAATATGATATGATACAATTCACAATTTGTATCATACTTGATCGACAAAATATGGTATAGTTGCTTATAAATAATGTTTCATCTAGTAACTTCAGTCGTACAAACCAACACTGAGAAAAATAGATTTGACGGATATCATCTTAACACCGCGTTTCAACACTTTTACGAGCTGCAAGAAAAGGAGATGCTTTAAAATGTGCAGACCTCCGACCGGCGCTCTTTTCATTTTCACAACCCCCTTTCGTGGATATCACAAAAATATTTTATATGCACCATTAAACGTACTTTATTAAACCATATCGGGCTCCAGTTAATGTGTTATTTCGACGCATTAATGTTGTTCTTAGAATCTGTTTCAATGATTTTTTTTTTTTTTTTTTGAAATGAATAAGTTCTGACGTTTCCTTAGGTTTGATTCACTACGACTGTGCAATTTGTTGCTTTAATCAGCGTCTTCGCAATGTGTTGCCTCAGTCAAATCTAAGATCAGTCATAATTTAATGTTGGTTTCCGATTTTTTGCGTTCCTTAATTTCTTCACTATACTAACGGTGTATTTCTTAGATACGCTAATTCAATTAGCTGCTACGGAATTCATCATCGCGGTAATTCAGGCTCTAATTGAATTAACGAATTAGCAAATCGAGAGGTAAATTTAGCGAGTGCTCGTTTCGAGTCGATTCTTAATAAAGTGTTTGAGAAAACGAGTCGATGAAGTCGTGCACTTTGTCTCTCGCGAGATAAAGAAACCGAATTGTCGCCCAGGTGGCGCGCGCAAACATACCGATTCCAGGAACCGGTGCACACGCAAGCGCGCTCGCGAAATCGCGTTGAGGAAAAAAAATGCAAAAACCAATGTGTTTGCAGAGCATCGAGCGCCTTTTCTCGCTGGATAAAGAGCGCACAAAGATGGTCGTTTTGTGTGTATCCGCGCGATTAGCGCGCCAGTGCGAGTTGTTTCGCTTCCTCGTTAATAAGAGACGATTTCTCTATCCCGAAGATCGGACGCGCGTCTTTCCCACAAGCGGAAACAATGATGGCCTGTTTTCCTCTAAGACAGCGCAATATGAACTTCTGCTTATTAATGATCGCAAGAATTTCTCATGTTTTAACTTGTTTCTTTTCGTTCAGATACATTTTTATTGTCTTGGAATATTTTTGAACTTCTTTTAATCAGGCCTTTGATTATTTGTTTGATTTAGATCACACTCAAATGATGTTAAAAACGTCATTGTATAATGTAGAACATTTTTTTCACTCATCAATGAAAAATAATCAACAATAATAATTTCAAAAATGTAAAATATTCGACTTACAACGGTCATGTTATTATTAAAATACACTTTGATTATAAAACATAATCATAGATAAAAGTAAAAAAGGTAACATTTAATGTAAAAAAAGAATGACCGGAGTTACGATTAAGGATCCATGAAAAACGCTCATGGAGAGTTGGATGAAATTGATCGTATTTGAATATACGTTGTGGCCGGATCGAATTGTCTTTTTAATTGTGTAGTTGATTGCATTGGTCGTGGCGTTGCTCGCGAGAACGCATGTCGGCACGGATCAAATGCTTAGGGCTCGATTGTAATAAATCAAGGCATAAATAACGAAGGGACGGATGAGCCGAAAGGGCAATTGAGCCGACATTGCAATCGAATCTTTCTCGCGGCTGCAAGGCGCGCGGCCTAGCCAACGAGAACTATAAAGTATGCGCGGGCGCACAAGTGCGCCGCTTAGCCCCTTAGAGAATCGGTCAACGAGTATTAATGTCTGCGCATCGTTCAATCGAGTCAAACCACTCACTATGAAATACGATCAAAACCCATTTTTCTACCTCAAACTCTTTGTTCTCGTTACATCTTATCTAATTAGCTTACATGGTTGTAGTACAAACGACGACCATCGCTGTGAAGAGAAACAACGATTTGCCCAGTTGAGGAGTAAAATACGAGAAGAATCCAGATATTAAAATAAAATTGGATTCTAAAAATGGCAAAAGTGAAAGAATGCATAATGCATGTAAATGTAGGACTATTGGATGTCCGAAGAAACGTTTTATGTATTATTTTATACTAGTTGAAGTAAATGATATAAAAAATATGATTGAATAAGTGCAGAAGAGCGGGACTCGTGTTAGCAACAATGTTGAATAATGATGTAAAGTAGTTTTGCCGAGTCGTTACCTCAGCCAGTTTACGAGACAACCGTTACTACATTTTTAGCCATAATGCTTACGATGCAACGATTGCATGCAACGGTTTTACTTAAGCTGTAATATTAACATTACAAGCAGCACACTTCTTGTCGACTTAATGGCAAATCGCGCGTACCTCCTAGTCTATCAAAACTCTACTATTGGCTCGCCTGTCTGCCATTTCTGTCCGCTATTTCCATAATTGACGATAATTATCATTTATACCGAACGTTAATCCAATTCCACTTAATTTATTGCCAAACAATTACATTCTGTCCGAGATTTGAATGCAAAAATTTCGTTGCGTTATTCTTTCATGTATTTTTTATTTGTTTAGAATTTTGTAATATTTCTTGCATTGCATAAAAGTGAATTGGAAGTATCGAACGGAGCGAGCAAACTTAAAATGTCAAATTTGAAGGAATGAGATTGTAAAATGAAAATATAACATGCAAGAAAATTGATTTTAAATAATACAATCGTATTTTGTACGATCCAGCATTTGCAATCATTTCTGCATTTGAATCGATAAAAGTTGTCCTTTTTTGGGGTACAAATACTTTTGTGGGCCTAATAAATCAAAAAATCTGTTTACATTTGCGGTCCATTTTGTTATATTTCTCACTGTCGAATTCCACATGGTGCTGACGCTTGGTTAATTGCAATCCAGCCAGATTGGAACCAGATTTATTAGTCGTTTCCACCTATCGATTAACATTCGGTAGCGAAATCCAATCTTTAATCGATCATATTTTGTCGTTTATTTTCACAGCACTCTCAGATCGACATTCCATCGACAAATCAAGAACAAAAGGTATAAACATGCTTTCAATTTCGTTCGTTTATCATTCATATTTTTTGATAAATGCGTTCGATAAAATGTGGGCAAACAACTTACATATGAAATCCTACGATTACATCTATTAAATTGCTAACCAAATTAGAGAGCGACGAGAGTCTCTTTCGTTTCTTTGTATAAATTGTTTTGTTTTTAATTTCGTTCCTTCTCGTACGGGCTTTGGGCGTTTACGATCGTATTTAATCGGTAGTGACGAATGGTTTTGCAATATGGACAAGCTCGCACATTTCCGGTCGCATCCGTCGCGGAACATTACACAGATGTTTGATGACAAGACCAAACCTTTCCATTACGAAGAAAATTAACCAAGACTTCGGATCAAAGGGTTCCACGGTATAAAAGACCGCGACTTTACCGTCGTTTCGTTTGTAGAAACAAACAATACTTCTCGATTTCTCTATAAAACCTGTAATTTTTATCATTCTCGCAAATCGAAATTCGCAAAGTTATAATAATATTTGAAATAATCACTCTTTAAAATAATAATCGAATATTCAAAAAGCAGTATTGGTTAAGAAGTGGTATCCACAGTTTAGAATAATTTCAAAAAAAACTTGTAATATTTTTCAATTGAAGAAATTGAAACATCAACGATGGATGTAAAGTTAAAAACAATTGAAAACAAAATTTCTACCAATGACCGTTTCGAAGTCAATTTCATAGAGCGAGTCGCGAGATTATTAGGCGGTCGACATAAAGCGTGTTTAGGTGCGATTTAATATTTCTAGCTATAAGCATAAAATTTGACCCTATTGAAAACCCGCCGGGACAAGGCTAGACAGACCGGAGGACGGCGGTCTTTTTTCCCTCGGCGTTGTTTTTTCTCGTATTTTATATTTCTTCATCGCCCTTTGCGTCGCCGACTGTGCTGCTCAGGACTGACTTCTGTGCGAAACCGATCATCTTGCACAACATTGAAGGTCTCCGATTATTTCCTGAAATTGTAACAAGGTCACATTGCTTTGACGGAATCTTTCATTTGAATCAATTTTTATAATCTTTAAACCAATTATTTTATTTGAAAAAACATTACCTTAGTCAATTTTGAAGTTTCTTATTATAAATTAATGAATGAACATCAAAGTGAATTTAGTATTAGATTAATACTAGTGATCGATCGTAAATCATCAATACCAGAATTGTAACTTTGTAAAACTCTTACTAAATTACATTAACTTTATCATCGTGTTAGTTTGATCTTCAAAGATTTTTAATGCGGCCTTCATATCGAATGTCATTATAATAATGCAATTGGATCATGTAAGGCTTGTAAAGATTGAACTAGAATACTCAGTTCATAATTCTCTAATTCAATTTATCTTGTCGCACAGCGAGCGCAATACGACGCCCCCAGTGCTTTGGTAGATTTGGCGTTCAGAGCCTCTCCTTATACTGGTGATTATTGGATGTCCGCCAGCAGGTTTCACTACGAGTACTAATCCACGTTCTTCCTTGTCATATTTGATTCGTCCACCTCCTACGATCAAACAAGATAAAATCTAACATCAATTAGAAGCAAATGCATTGACACATTTATACATTTTTGAATTTATTTAATCTCTACAAACATTTATTCAGTTATACTTTTTTGTTCCTTTCTTCTCAGCTGTTCGATGCACTTTTGTCGTCTAATAAGAGGACGGTTTATTTGACGCGTCCTGTGGATAATAGTCTGGGCGAAATCGGGGGAGGATAATTGCGCAGCGCAGATGATTGTACTTCTTCGAAAGCGGAGGAGTGTTCAATGAGTCGTTGTCGGCCGCGAATTCCCATTATTGGGACAAAATCAATCGCCTTTATCCCGATATCGTTTCGCGGAACGAGAGAAACCTCGGGCTCTAATCCGGATAAGTTCAATTCCCGACTGGCTTTCAGACCCGGCTCGTCGACACTTTGGCGCCGTCGCTTTTCCGGCCGACATCACTCTTCTCATTACATCACGCTCCGATCCACAAGTATCGGCGCGCTTTTCTCTATTCGCCGCTACCGGTTTCTTAGTTCGATTCGCCGAAAAGACAAATTCAACCATTTTCCTTCATATTTGCCAGTTTCATTCAATCACTGACACCTTCTTTCTTCGCGGATCCCCTTTCGATTAGCCGCACTTTATTTCATGCTGTTTTCTTTTTTTCTACACTTATCTTGGTCATTTAACTGAAAATTACAAAAATTTCAAATTTTAGTTTTTATTATATATTTATGTTTTATATCTGATAATTTTATATAAAACAAATTATGTAATGACATTCTAATTTAGTTTAATATTAAGAATGAGCAATAACAATTAATTTTAAAATAAGAAATATCTCAAATTTATTTTCTTTTCAAATATAAAAATTGGGCTTCATTGAAAATTCATCCCATTATGATATTTTTAATGATCTTTTCTCGAATACTATTCTGTGATTATTCGAAGTGTTACTTTTAACATTTAGTTTTCTTAATCTAGTTTTTGTATAACCATATACGTAATTTATGTCAATTTCAATTATATCTATCTGTTTGGATTATATACTTAATACAAATTTAAACACTTTTTTTTAGTAAGCAAACAAAATTTATCGATCGTTCGAATCGTTGAATTTAATTAATGTGGACAACAAAGACGATCTTCTAAAATCGCCTGACATGACATTATGATCGCATGGGTGGCATACAAAAATTTCTCAAACTAAATTATATAGCCATCAGATTCACAGGAAGCGTGAATGTTAATGTCATCTCGAGTGTATCTGTTATTCAGACGAATCATTTGTTACCGATCCATCATAGTTGTGTTTATTCGCTGCGAGTTATCTTCCGGGTAGGAGTAAAAGCAAAGTTCCATCGAAGTTGATACCAAGAAAATAACAATCGAATTCTGGAATCTGTAAAATAATAAAAATGAATATCAATTGATACAAAACAGGTGTTATCGAGTAAAGATTTCAGAGTATCATGTGTGCAGATTTATTATTGACAGTCAGTAAAGGTTACAAAAAAATTATGTGACAAGCTCGATTATATTCGTCTCAACTGAGGACAGAAATGAAATTTTTTATATCGCCATCAATAACATTTCAATAACACCTGCCATTGACAAATCAATGGTCTCGAAACTGTCACTTAAATATGCCATACAATAATTGTATTGCTGAAACAATGTTTTCAATGTGAACATGGAAATTCTATTAAAAACATTAGAATTTATGAAAATCAAAGTTTCAAAATATTACGAAAATCTTGATTTTCATATGTATAATATATATCTAATATATTAGAACAATTCTTAATATATTTTAATTTATATTAAATTTATTAAACAAAATTGTAATCAAATTCAATAATAAATGTGATTACTTAATTAACATTCAACAAAAGTCGAACTTGAGCCTGCACATGCCTAGAAAACACATTAACATTTCACAATGTACAGAACAGTAAAAAAGCTAAGGCAGAACGTTGGGAAATAATACACGATGTTCATTATCGGCGATAATAAAAAGGCGAGCGAACGGGCTCCGTCAGACGTTATCAGCGTTGATATTGCATTTGGGGTACGTTCATATGCTACAAATTCGCCCTCTAACAGCAATACTACGTACACTAAACCACAGTATGTGAGCCTCGTAATCATTGTAATTGAGGACGCTATCTTTAATGCTCGGAAAGTGAATAATGGCCGCTCGTATAACGCGTAATCTTGATACCCCCTCTTCTTTTTGTTTTCATCCCTGAGTATAAAGAAAATTGCATTTTTATTTTCTCTAATTCCATACTAATAACACATTTATCAAATGAACTCTTCACCTAAAAGAAAAAAACCTTTCTTAAACAGTCCGTTATTATGGCTCCAAGTCAAATTTATAATTAAATTGAAAAATTAAAAAATGAGTCAAATATTTATTGTTGAAAAATTTGCTGAAAAATTGATTTTTATATTCTTAAACCTTCGAGCTAGACTAATAATTATTATATTCAAACAAAAGAATAATGAAAAATAAAAACGAGAAAGTGATCGAGCGAGAATTATTTATGAATAACAATACTACTTAAAGAGATATGAAGGACGCCAACAGCTATCTTGGCGAACAGTTGTGATTGCAAGAACAACACTCTCCATAGTCCGAGACGCGCCCTTAAAAATTTTACGACCGGAAGTTGACCGGCAGGCGGCGCATGACGATATTGCACTCACGTTGCACGCTGCTCACCATGCTCGTAGATAATCGTCTATTCGCGCGCATACGGCCAATTACATAATTAAGTTAATAAGTGAACGACCATCGTCCTCGCTTCCTCTCTTTCCTCCTCCCTCTGCCTTTTTGCATATTGCGAATGCGCGGAAATTAAGCTTTAACTCAACCAATGCACGATACGCATGAACTCATTGCAATGGCGGATCACACTATGGCGCAGCTCTGATTAAAAACAAGCTAGAAAAATGAAATACAGTTTTAAGTGTTTTCCAAAAAAAAATTATGAAATTAAATACATTGAATTAATTTAATTACATCTTTGCTTTATTAATTATCGTTGGAATCGATAAAATTAAATTATCGAGCAAAAAATTAAAAGTCGCTGGGAAATGAACATATTTAGATATTCGAACCACAATGTATTCTAATCGAATTTGAAATAAAATATTAGATTAGAATTGAGTGTAGATATTGGTATAGACTATTTCTTGATGTAAAAATGAAATTGTTGAAAGAAATTGAACAACTGAAAAGTACTTGAATGATTCGAAGATACAAAAAAACAGCAGCCATGGAAACATGATTATCTACGCCAAGCGAACCCTGAACCTGTTAACCTAGCGACGTTAATAACATACTTCGGTTACAATTCACCAAAGATACATCCCGTCTTTGAGATCTTACGTCAAAACCTTAGAGTCTTTATCGAAAGTGCTTATCAACCGGAAGCTCATTTCGCGGAAAACTTCTCGCTGATTCTTAATCTAAGCTGTGGCGAAGGCATAGAGTGTGCATGAATTATAATTGCCCGTAAAACTATCGACGTATGCCGCACTGGAGAAGGGCCTGTCGATTCGCTCGAGGTGTGCCGCGGATGTATAAAAAAATCGACAAAAATACCCAATGACGGCCGCTGATTGGCTGCTGCTCGTAGAAGTAGCCCATTTGGCTGTAGATGGCGCGCGATTAGCTCGAAATTTCGCGATACGTCGCTGCGATTACGCGCTCGTCGTAATTTTTGCATGCGCGCGCACTGCATTTATTATTACCTTTATTACTATTTTTATGCTCGACTTTGCAGATAAGCCGCGACGCTTCGGCTGTGGGAAAATAGCGTTCCCTTCGCTTATCTGTGCATAATTAATTTTAATATCACTTTTTCTAGTGCGCAGCCAGTATGCGCACAAACTCATTGTTCTTCACTAATTTCATTTCATTGGAATTATTTACATGTTTGTTGAATTTGATATATAACAAAGTTTGTTTCTTTATTTATTGTGATCAATTTTGTCTTAATGTTGAACGATTTGAGAATCTGATGGCGCCCTCTAACGAGCTCATCATCGAGATGAAAAAAAGAATAAAGAAAATGGCATGATGTGGAGCCCCGAGTAATGCCAAAGGCGCGCCATGAAAACTGAAAGCAATGCGGATAAATAACCGAACAATCGCGATCTCTCTGACCCGATCATTTTTCAAGTTCACCAATGGACGAATTGCACGGGAATTGCATTGCGTTCCCACATCGCAGTGCGTGCTGATCATTCGAATCGATTTGAGGTGTTATTGATGTTTGTAAAATTACTTACAAATAAAAATTCGTAACGTGGAATAAACTTGTAAGAACGATTATTTTTATTGAAAAACATCTCAATGCTTTATCTCAGTATTTCATAATTCAAGATTAACATTGAAATATTACGTAACTGATGCGATATCAATTTTTCATATATGAAGTCAAGTTCTTTACTCTTTATTATCAAAATGGTATTTTTTTCATACAATTATTTCGAACTATTATTTATTAACTTGTCGCTTAAATTTAAAGAACATCACAAAATAGATTTCAATTGATAATTTGATCACAAGACAAGTTCAATTAACTAGAAATGATGAAGTATTTTCTAGATAAACACCAACTGAGAACGATTTAATTTGTGAAGTGAAAATACAGTATCAATATTGAGAGCCAATCAAAACAGGGCGAAAGGTTTGGACACTGTATTATAAAGTCAATTAAACATTTAAGATTAGATATAGCGCGTCATATATAACAAATATGATAATATCGCGTATAGTCGCCCGAAGGCTTCGGTCCTTTAGATGCAAAAAGGGTTTTGGGTTTCGAGGTGGGTTAAACGGTATCATTAATAATCGTTCCTAACTAATCTGTCTGTCGCTTAAAGCGCGCTCGTTTCGCTATCGTTTTTATTACATGCTCTTGCAATCTCTAAAACAATTCTTCTTTGTGTTATATCATTTTTGGCAGGAAATTCAAGTATAAACCATACATCAGTCATTTCTCTTTGTCAATTCACAGAATCACACACAAATTCACAATAGATATTTCCAACTAGAAAACCTTATAGAAGGCAAAAAAGTATAAGTTAAGAGTAGGACAGTAAATTATACAAATATAATTTATACTTTTTGATGCAATTACTATCTTGCGTCAGCTGCGAATTTTGTTTTAAATATTGAAAATGCGATATTATTATTTGGTAATAAATGCCTTCTTTATATTTCAGGCATGCTATTTAAATAATTCAAATGTTCAAAATCTGTAAACGATTTAAGTTTCATATCTCATCATGATTTTTATTTATTTCAGTTGTACGAGTTGAATGAAGATCCAAAGAGGAAAGAATTCCTCGACGACTTGTTTAGTTTCATGCAGAAGAAAGGTAAGTGTGGAAATTACAAGAAAAAAAATGATCTAATTTGCAAAATAACGCTGATGTTAAAAGCCTGAGAAAATGCGACGTTTCAATAGACGAAGATATAGTTTTTGTCGCGCACTCATTTATGTCGTTAGTAAACGATTGCGCGCAGGACAAATAAATCCCTCATAAATCGCAGGTTAATACGTATAATCTGGCGTAGTTACGCTCGTGTCGTGACACTTGTCTTTCTCGTTGACGTGACGATGTATTACGGCACTCGCATATTACGACTTGGCACGATTATGCGACGAGCTGGCATTCGCGCAGGTTCGTCAACCGATAACTAGAAGAATCACACCCGAGCTCTACATTTTTTACATTTATAAATATACGACGTTTATGATTCACGTTATTACCACGCGCACGAGAAACCGCCATTGCGCACATTGTGCTTCGGTGTTATTTTTACACTTTACCTAACAAATCGCGTGTTTTTTTCACGTTTCCCGACTCAAATAAAATTATATGCTCTAGTTATGTATTTCTTTATGTTCTTGCTCAAATCGTTCTAGAAACAACATTACAAATCAATCAAAATTGCAATATTAACGTCGGTAGGAAATTTTAATTTTGTGAATAATAATTTGAAACAGACTAAAACAAGTGTTTTTATTCAATTAAATAAATTGAATAACTTCAAAATTGCAACAAAATAAACTTTGTTAGAGGTCTTACAGAGCAATCTTCTAGATTTAAGGGTTAAGGGAAAAGTGAAACGTCTAATTCATCTATCACGTAGTTGTTTTGTTTTTAAACAATTGGGCTTTTTAATTGTAACTTGAATCAGTCGGCGGAACTAACGCACGTGTGTAGAAGACCCGCATCTCGTTTCCTGTGCACGTGGATTGTTTTGCGTCAAGTGCGACGTTTGCTCGCGTAATTAAATGTTCTCGATAATGCGCTCGTCGGAGGCATCTGCTCGGAAGTCGACGAGCGCGCGAGACATTGCTATCCTGAAACGTACAAAATGACGAGCCGAGTTTAGCGCTCGTTTCCGCCGGCATCAACGTCGCGCGACGCGATATTGCCATTGAATAATTGAATAACCAACAACCTTCGCGCATCGTGGGAAACTCGACCCAAGGCAACGGACTATCGACGCTAATTGTTTTTTTGTGTCTCATGTAATTGGTACTTCATTTTACATGAATTCATTTTACCGACTCTTTTTCATACGCTATGTTGATATCATATGATACCGTGAATTTGATTTTATGGTTTTTCATTACAAATTTAGTTTAATATGATACTCATAAAGTATTTATATGTTGTGAAAGTAAAGGATAATCCAAGTCATAAAAAATGTTTTGCATTTGTATATAAAAGTTGTATTTATTGTATTTCGTCAATAATATAAAGAGTTGAATGCCTTGAAAAAGTTTGGAGCAATGTCAGTTTCTCAGTGAAATGTTTTTTATTCAAAGTCTGTAAAGTTGAAGTGTTTGCAATTAGTTTCAAGTAATTTGAATGATAGATGGAGTTTGATCCGAATTGCCTTGAGTTTTACCGAGTTGACAACGACGGTAATAGCAATGATAGCTTTCAGTTTCAAAGTAAATGTCCAAGAGGGAGAAAGACAGAGCGAGAGAAAGAAACCTGACGCATCCCTTCAGCGTGTCTGATTGATGGACGAGTCACCGCGTTTATAATTAGAGAAAGACATTTCCGGTAACTTTAATTCAAATGTCCCGCCAATAATTCATTATTCTGTTTATCACTTCGCTTTCAACGTCTGCAAATTCGATGTCATAATTTTGTCACGCGCAAAGCCAACAAATTCCAAAAATGAAATGTTGTTTTTTTCCTTCCTCACACAGCAAGTCGGTGTATAATAAAATGAGACACTGAATGAAGCAAAAATATTTGCCATTGGCGCATAATATCACAATGGCATTCGTCGTTCGATGCGAAATAAATGCTCTTATTCATCAAAACGCGTCGCTTCTAGCACCTTCGGTCCTTTTCAGCCTCTTCGGTTATAAATCTTGAGCTGTTTAATATGCAAATTTCGCGCTTCGCAGTTTGTTCATGTCCTTTTCTAGTGCTCTGTCTTTACGTCTCCGTTTCGCACCCTTGTGCTTTGCGCTCTAGTCGAACGAGTTTCAATCGTCGATTGTAAGTCACGTTTTGTTACATTTTTATTGTTATTGTCGTGAACATTTTTATGATTCGCCATTCCAAACTTCAATTACAATATTTTACGATCGACTAATTAGTATTTATTAATATAAATGAATCATTTGAATTCCAATACTCCGGCTTTTATGAAGTTCGGGTCCTCATTCTTATATATTCAGATTACGTTTTATGGTCCAGAATTTAGAAGTATCTGAGTTTCGTGTTACAGTGGAATGAGGAGAAAAAGAATATTCCATGTATGAATTTCCTTCTTTTTTGTTTTTCGTTATAAGTAATTTCGTTCGATGATTAATTTAAATAAATGTGAATAAATTATTTATGGGCGAACAATGAAAGGAAAATTACATTCGGTTCAATTTTCATTTCAAAACAATTGAATTGGAAATTCGGATGGAACAAGTATAAAATAAGCTGTACAGTGCGTAACGACAAAAAGCAATTATCGGACGGTACGTGCTTGTGACGCAAAATATGGAATAATAAGAAAGATCGCCAGTCCTTTGTTACGAATAATGAAAATAATTTCGAGCCGCATAAATTATTGCACTCGCCGTTGGGCTTTCGTAAACACTCAGCTCGCGATTGCATTATTCCGCCATTTGTTTTTATAAACTTTATCCAATACAATGAATTTGAGCCAATAATATAGTGATAAAAATAACAACAAAGAAAAACGGAAATAAAATGTCATAAAAGTATTGTTTCAACCGGGAGTATTGTTCTTCAACGACGCAAATGCGGAAAAAGTACGTATTTCTGTAGTCAAAATTTATTCCACGTTACGCTATAAAACATAAGTCAAAACCCTCGCGTGGTAACAATGTTGAACTCAAAAGCATGCATGTATGTGTTCTTCTATACATATAGTGTACGTGTATAAATACACATAGAGATGCTTATTTTAATAGTAAAAATATAAATGTGAAAATGTTAATTCCAGTAACTATACTAAATCAAGTTTTTGATCTTGTGGTGTTATGACTATAAAACAAATCTTTTGTACAAAACAAAATAGTTACTTTTATTCCTTCTTTCTCGGTGTGTAATTGCAAAATGAAAAGAAAAATGTCAAAAGACCATTTGTGAGCGGATTTTTACTTAAAGTAATTATACATTCATCTTGAGTACTTTTATGAGACATAAAGTTTGAATCCGGTCGAATTTTTGATGCGCAAACGTTCATTGCGGTCATTAAAAATAATTGACTTATCATTCATGGATGGTGGAAAACGATTCCGACTGAATTCTCTGAAACAATAAAGTGCACGTTTAATTTTCCATAAATTTTCCAAATCAAACAACTGCAAGAATCATATGAACACAGACACGAATCAAACAAGGGATATTATCATTGTTTCTTCTTCTAAGTTCCAACTTATTTCAGTTGATAATGATTCGTTAATGCACAAAAGACTAATTAAATCGTGTGTTTTTATCGCCGATAAGATCGCAGTGGAGTGAAATTAATTCAACTGAATCATGTTGGTTGATGAAAAGGCGTGATAAATAATTGATATGTAAGTTAATGATAAATGAATGAAATTATTTTAATAGCAAAAAACAAGTTCAACAACATTACTTAGAAAATCTAGAAGAAGGAAATTTAGCATGTGTTTGGTTATACATGCTAAATCCAATGATTAGAAACTCGATGATTGAATATGGCTAATGAGCTGCTTATGTTCAAATTAAGTGAAATGAAAAATCAGCGAAATCGCAGTCGACGTTAAATTGACATTTTCCAATTAATCTACGCCAAGCAGCTTGAAAGATTCAACCGCAGCTTAATAGAAACTGACACTAAGACCTTCATGAGTTATGGCGTGGACGAACCAATGACGTAACAATAGCCATAAACCACTTCTAGCAGTGTTATTGGTTAGTCAAAACTGTCTCGAAAATTTCCAACGCTAACAACTAGTTTCAACGGTAGCTTGACTATTAAAAGACATCCATCAGGTTTTCTATATATTTCAATCCTGTCTTCTGAAGAAACAATATGTTGATTGATAATGTGATATATGTATATGGCGAAGCAAAGTTAGCTGATAACGATATTCTTGATGAATATTTTTTCCTGATATAATATATTTATTTCAACTTTAATCCGTTTTGTTCCTCTCAATCATTTTCGGGGTTCGTAAAATTTGATTTCATCATTCCAGCAGTAATTACGATTTCGGAATATTTCATATCGTCGTAAATGGTAGAAAGATCGTCGTAAAATAGATTGTCCAATAACTGATTGGGCGTATCCAACGGTCATTGAAAACGACGGATATTTTTGACGGATCGATTGTAAAAATCGGCAACCTTTTCCAAGAAGCAGAGAAAGCAAAATCTGAGTGACCACGACGATCTCGCTGATTTTACAGCCGTTCAAAAGCGGGTTTAAAAGGGATTATCGCATTGCCGCAAAATTGTCCCCTGGACTGCAATTGAGACTCGATTAGTAATTTTTTGTTCGATACCTTTTTACGAGGAAAACATTTTTTTAAAAGTGAAAATACGTTTCTTTTAAAAATGGGGTTCACTAGTTTGAGTGTTAGTTTTGTTCGAAAATAACATTTATTATTCAACAAATAATACATTTCATTTATTTTTGCAAAATTCATATATCATGTATAGTTTGTAGAATTGAAAATATCTGTGATAAAAAATGAAATTAACTTTTTGCGAAAGCGAATCTTCTAGATTAATGAACTTATTATTTGTTTTGTAGAAATCGCGTGTAAGTCGAGGATGTAACTAATTTAAAGTGCAAAGCATTTAATGTAACGTAAATATTGCATGTCTTGAATAATTCTTGTGTAGAGCAGAATCAGCCAACACTTGCAATAGATTCAGTTAAGCTGCACTGTTATGCTTTTAGAAACTCAAAATGTAGACTCGAAAAGTAATGTGTATCATCGAATACATCCAAATGAATGTAGCGAAACGTATTATACCATTTGTCATTTACATTTTTCATCGATCATTTTCGCAGACAAAAAGTCAGGACGATTTGTCGGCATTGAAATACAAAGAATATTTTGCTACATATATGCATCGCTTACTATTGTTTAGCCCGACATTTTTTTTCTCTCAACCAAATCATCACACAGTCGAATAAAACGTTTGTCGAAATTCCGGACAATTTGAAGCATCAATGTATTCATGTATTTGTATATATTTCCATTTGCATTATGAGCGAAATTGGCACTTATTACGTCTTCTCTCACATTGTAGTATAATTCAGGGAAGCCGATAAAAAAGTTATCGGGGGAGAAAAAAAGTGGAGGAGTGCGCGCTGGAATTCTTTTCTAACAGAAACGAAAACCAATCATCGTCAATTACTCGGAATCCAGTCGAATAACGATGAGTGTGCCCCCGCGATGATGCCCGGCAGCCATGCTACGCAAAGATGGCGATATCGTGCAAAACGAAATGCGCCGACTCCGTTAATTATTATAATGTGAACATACTGCGGCGAGTCGGGTTCGCTTAAAAAATCGATTCAGAGTTATCGCGATTTGTGCTTGCCTGGGAATAATTCTCAGATAGAAATGTTCCAATTTGTGCTTCTTAAACTGCAACTTCGCAATGCAAAATTGTACAATGTATGTTTCAAAATCGCATTTGACAAATTTCTTTATTTTTTTAACAGACATTTATAATATTTAACTTGAGGTGAAATTTGGGTCCTTATTAACGATTTGTTTTTTCGTTTCAACATGTCAAAATCTTCAAATTCTTGAGCAAAATAGAACATAACTTTCGTTTTCGTCGCGATGGTGTTGAGACAAAAAACATAGAAAAGTCTTTGCGGGCTAAATCGCTTCATTTTGCAATTATGCATTTTTTGCCGCCACCGAAAGATTTCCGTGAATACGAGAAACATGCGAAATTTGAACGGCGAGCATATTATGCAATGGCTTTGTGTTTTTGTACACAATTCTGCGAGGCGCCGCGTTTTGGCTATTTGTCGCAATTTTTTTGACTTCCCTGTCTGGAATGATCTCCAGAAACTGTCAAATGAAATATATAATAATAAACACGCATGCAAATCTCAGCAAAATTTTTTGTTCAATGAAAGGTCACTTTTAACTTTTTAATCAATATGTAGTCATAGTTTTTGTCCGTTAACAAGAAATATTTAACATATCTACGTTGAAACACTGAAAAAATCGAAGGTTGATATGGAAAAAATGCGCTAAAATTAAAGTGAAATTTAATTGAGTTGTAAAATATTTGTAGGAAGCAGTACTATAATTTCATTTTTTTTCTTTCATTCTTATTAGTCTGGTATAAATGGTAGTCATTTTTTGTCGACAGATTAAAAATTTAACATTGAAAAGAGACTAATTAATGTTAAAGAGCAATTTTCATAAATTATAATGCAGTTCAGTTAACTTGGAACAAAATCAATTAAAAATAAATAAGTTCGCGGTATCGTCGGAGCGTGACTTTGAAAAAAACTTCGACAGCCGCGCTTGTTCGCCCGAATTTCCCATAATCTTGTCAAGCTCGCACCTTCAGCGTCTGATAAGCGTGCAAACGGCGATGTAACATCGGAAATTACTCGGGTAATTAATTTGACTCTGACAGTTCGGCTGGAGGTGTTGAGGTCGAGTGTCAGTGGAGAACCGAAGAGAGACCAATGCGAGGTAGCGAACGAGAGACGAAGAAGGAAAAAGAGAAAAAGAGGGAGAGTGAGAGAGAGAGAAACAAGAATTCGACAATTACGTCACGCACACGTAACGGATGATCCCACATTTCGGGCGTCGACGAGTCTAGAATGTGCAAACGTCATCTGCTGAAATGTTCCGAGGAAAATTGAACTCGATTCTCGGAAAAAGTTGCTTCAATTTGTTTAACTAACTTTAACAGGAATCAAGTTCTTGTAGGACCAACGACATTCAAAGCTTACTCAACGTAATTTTGAAAAGAGAAGAAACGTTTTTGTATGTTGTGAATAAAAATGCGAAAATGTTTTCGTTTCTCGTTTTTTGTAACATCGAGTGTTAGAAATGTAATAAAGTTAGTTAACATTACAGCACATGCAAGAAGTGTAATTAATTTTCGTCAATCGCAGCGTTCATAAAAATCAAAACTAACGATAAATCATAATTTTTATGAATCGATTCATAATTAAATATTCAACAGTTTTGTGATAGAATATAAAAATAAGAAAACAATGAGAAAAATTATTTAAGCTTCGAACTTGAATATTTATTGTTCGAATGAAATCATTATAAATGCATGAGGTAATTTAGAAATACATTTAAGATATTTTTATATTATTTTGGTCTACAAATATAGTTATTTATTCTGTTTGAAGTTACGGATCTTTATAAGTGTTTTTCAAATAAATAATAATTAAATGGTTACTGATTAAAAAAATATGTTAAAAAATTTTAAAGTCATTAGATTTAAATGTAATAATTGTTATTATAATTGTTTCGATTTGAAAGCATAAACCAATATTACATTTTAATTTGAACTCAGCTAAAATTACTTATCCTTCAACATTTACAACTGTAAAAATATTTCCACTTAGTATTAGATTATTTAGATTTCTCTCTTCGGATCATTTAGAATTGCAAAAAACTAAAACAAATAACCATATAAAACAGTTTAAATCGAACATAATTTTTTCAAAATCCGCGAATAATTTTTCATAATTGTAATTAAATTATTACTAACAATAAAATTCAACCTCGAAAGCATAAAACTCAACAATGTGTTTCCCTTTTCATTGTAAGCCTTTTTACCTCTTAAACATTTACTATTCATTACGATTTATTGTCCGCTTTTTTATATTAGATCGTAAATCAATTACGCTCGTGACATTTACTAACGTTGTTTATGATAATAAGAAGAAAATTAACTGCTTGATATTGACAAGCCGAAGTCGTAAGAAGTCTCAAACATGGTTGCAGATTTGTCAAATTATTCTTACGATTGTCTGGAAAAAGCATTAACTAAAAGCATAAAAATAAAAAAACCGTAACTAATTTCGCACTGAAATTTATAAATATGCTAATGTCATTTTTACATATGTCAAGCAAATGAAAATCGGAAATAAAGAATCAGACATTGAAATATCATAAATGCAAGCATCTTAGTGTTAAGTGTGTGTATATATACCTGTACATTATATATATGAAAGTTTGAATCTTGTCAAATCAATAGAAATTTTGTGGGGAAAACGACGATTTCTATAAAATAAAACGGATCTTGCGGGAAGCGTGATTTCTCTACAAATCATGACATTGTATTGAGGGTTTCCGGGTCCACCAAGGATGACGCTGGATCGCGTGCTCGAGTCTCCATTATGCAGGTAGTTGACTCTCGAATGACTTCGTTGAAAAGTGTGCCCGACAACTCACGCCGAGCAAACGGCACGGGTCCCATTCATCGCTCATTTTTTCACTTCATTCATGAGCCAGCACAGACGTTTTTTCACTCATTTTAACGCCTTTTTCCTACGTAATCGTTTACCTCTTTTCGCTTTTTTCTCTCACAATTTAGTCGCATGCTATTCAATGAAAAATTACTCCTGAAAACCAAACATTTGATATTATTTTTCATATCATAAATCAAAGTTGCTTTATGTTAAACATTAATAAATTTTATAGCCAATTATTGGTCGTTTATAATGAATTATTAAAAGAAAAAAACATTTATCATCTTAAGTGAAAGTGACGTAACTAGCTATCAATAAAAAACATCCGTTTAAACGCCATAAAAATGTAAGATAAAGCGCGAGAAATCTGCCAATGAAAATCCTTGTGTGAATATAAATGTCGAGTGATTCAGTGCGGTGACATTATTTGTCACAAGAGTGGCGCACGTGTGAATATCTCGTCGCGTTAATGTCTTTTACAAGCACTTACTCCAAATTCGATGGACGCAAACGCGCGTTCCACCGCAACAGTGTCGCCATCTCGACCCCCAGTTGTCAGAAATGATCAGCGATAAAACCCACATATGATCGTCGCGGTCGACAATAAAAAAACGCTTTGCCAAATTCACGCAAGTAAAAGTCTATCAATATCCAACGCGCGACATTTTACAGGCAGATGAGGCGCCTTAAAGTGCCATTTTATGTCACATCAAAGCTTCGCCACATTGTCGGCAAGTGTTTGACGATTTATTACAACTTCTTCTGTTTTTGCACAATTCTTCAAGCTCATATAAATTGTTTGCTTTGTTCAGAATTTATATGAACTTTTATTCCTTTAATTATAATATAATAAAGCAAGTTTATATTCTAACAAAGATCTGAAAAAGTAATTATCAGGAACAATATTTTAAAGTTGAATTTTATAAAAAAGCTAATGTAATTTATATCAAGCATAAATTTATATTAAACATAAAATATATTAATTATTCAAAATTTAACTTTTAAATTAATATATTTATAATCATATATATTTTTCACATTGTCTGAATGAAAGACCAATATTCATAAATAAAAGTATACTTTTTGTCAAGAAATAAATTACGAAATTATAAAACATGTCAGATGATACATGCAAACCATGTGCTAAATCACAATTTATAATTTAAATATATTAATTACACGTAATATTTTACTTTATTTAATTACGCACTATATTATATTCCTAATGAATCATAACCTTTCAAATATGAAAAACATATTGATCGATAATACAATTATACCTATGTATAATATGTTATATAAATTACTTATGTAAAAATAAAAAAGAAATTAAATTAAAAATAGCTGAAATGACTTGAAGCTTAATTCCGGTGCATAAAAGTTGGCAGGACAATCTGATAAAAATGGCCACATTTCGTTTGAGTAGTTACGCGCGTTACATGATTATTAATGTCGATATAAATCCGTGTTCGCCGGGCCACCCAAGTGGCTGCCGCGACAGATTTCGGGGCTCTCTGTTCAGAATAATCTCAAGCCACGAGCCACGCCTTGGAAGACTGATTGTGTTTAGTCTTCGGGCATCTCAGCGTCACACTTCGTTGTCTTTTCCAGGACTCGATTCAATTGCGGATATGACAATCCAGCTGCGTCTACCCAACAGGAGAGTGTAACCTCTAAAGCGATAGCAACAAGTGGTTGCTGAGCTGTTAATTCACCTGCGGCGATTTCGATGCTCCAATATATATATAGTTCATCATTTTTTTTTATTCTTCCAATAATATATATCACTTCTAAATTTGAAATAAAATCTAATAATTATTTTCTAAAATTTGTAGTGATTATATTATATATTTGAAAAAAAAAAAAATAGAAATATATATTGAAAAAAGTGATATTGGAAAAGAAATAAAAATATTACTATCTTACAAATCAGACTTTCACAATGTTCATAATATTACTGTGCGTAATTTTTTGTTTAGATTATTTATTTCTTATGACTACGTGTTGTACGATTCTTTCTAGACTGACAATAACGATCAATCAGGCATGTTCAGTATCGGTAATCGGCAGGAAGGATCTCGTCTATTGTACCATTCTATGCAATTTAACACCGAGGCGGAGGAAGTTCAATTTTTCACTCTTTTTCAATGAAGAGAGATAGACAATTTGTCGTTAATTCTTCATTCTGCTATACAAGAGTATACCTGTGGAATGAATTATTTTTATAAGTATTTTTTAAAAAGTGAAAAAAAAGTTAATCATATTTATAACTTGTGTTGAATAATAAATTTCAGCGACACTGAAACATTGGTAAAGCTACTGATTAAAACATCAACCTGTTTAATTCATGTCCTAATCAAATACACACCTTCTCAACTGTAAGCATTAAAAGGAACCTCTGCAAAAAATGCACTGTTGATCTTCTATATGAATTCTTGCAATATAAAACTCGACATTTTGATTTGCCCTCTTGTTACTATTCTGCGTCTTTGTTTAGCTTTAGTCTCTGAGGACACTAAATGTCCATTCAAAACGATTTAGAATAAATGGGAGTGTCCGTGCCGAGGAATAAACTTGATGTTGTCGGTAGGCCAAGAGATACTTAGTATCATTAAATTCATGCGTCTTTTTCTATCTCTCTCTATTTCGGCTCACCTAATTAATTTCACTTTGCAACACCAGGCGGGCTCGCCGAAGGCCTTTGATTTTGCGCCTGCCGTTTTGTCTCTCGCCAGTTATTGTGCTTTTTTTGTGAAATCGCGACGAGTCATTATTTGTTATTAACATCCGTGGGAATTTGATTACTCTAGAGTCATAAAAAGTTTTATTAGCAGTTATGATGATATATTGCGGTAACGTTGTTGCATGGCCTATACCAGTGCCAGTGGCGTATCAAAGCACCCGTTGAATTTCGGGATCGGTTGATTCCGCGGAAACACACTGTAAACACATCGGCTCGTGGATCCCGCCTGCTGTCGTTAAACATCTTTATCCGACTATAAATTATACGTTGCTCAGTTTATTATGATACAGATTATTGTTGCGAATGTAATTAAGTACGAGATGTTGCATTGTCGGATCGTTCGATGACCCAAATAATTCGTCCAAGCCGCTTAAATCCACAATGTTTCGTTTGATTCAGATTAATCAAAGTATAATGAAAATAACGAAGCTATCCGAGAATTCGATTTCATTTTATAGAGGCAGTTAATCATCCTAAGATGCAAATTAACTTTTAATTTAAATAATGATGGAATAATTTATACACGAATAAAAGTAACATGTTTTAAAATCAGAATTTGAAAATAATATTGTATGCGATCATAATTTCAGTTATTTTGGCGGTCTCAAAATGGTGTACTGCACCTTGTTGTAATTGTTCGTATAAAAGGTCGCACAAAGGAAATTGCTTAATTATAATATATACAGGCCCTACTTAAACAAGACGAAAAGGCGGGCTGGTAGTTGACAATTTCGTGGAACGACAAACCAATCTCACGGCGCACTAACTGTCTGCTTCGAACATTAATTGAAGTGGAGCGCAATGTGTCAGTGTTTAAATATATTTCGATATTCACGCGCAACATTGTCAGAGCGATCCACGTTACATCTGGCAAATCGAGCAGTCTCGACGTTCGACTTGAAGCCTTTCGGATGAGCATCCCCCTCGCGACGGATCATAAATTACGCCAATATTTCCGCGAAATCCTAACAAGATTATAAACCGGCTGGTCCTTCTTGGATGCGCGTTTGGCTTCGTCTCACTTCTCGTCCTCGTCTTTTCCAAAGACGGTGTCTATTTATAATGCACGCATTTGCGTCTTTGCTCTTGGACCAGCCGGTAAAGGTAGTAAACGTCATGTGTATTTCATACGAGACTCCACCCCCGACGCGATGCCAATTTCGCCCGATAATGCCAGCCAGCTAACAAAGTTAACCCGCGACTCCTTCCGCACGACTTTTATTTCTTCGCTTTTTTCCATGCTTATTTTATTTCCAATCCTTTGTCGTACAGCTTGCCAAGTTCCATCACATGTCGACAAATTGATCTGCAATGAATAAATCAGATGCTTTTTTTCAGGTTTAAATGGAAGAAAAGTTTGATTTTTGATCTACGTAAAATATTGTCAGTCTGTTATACTTACCTTTAGTCATCTGTTTCCTATTGATTAATGTTTTGTGGCACTTTTAATTCTTACTCTTTTCTATGGCTGTTTTTCCATGATCAAACTTTATCTTTCTTAAGCATAGTTTCTTATTGACTATTTTATGTTAATTGATTTCCTACAGTGATTTGTTCATAGATTGTTCCTCTTCGATCATTTATTTTCATAGTCAATGATTTTGTTGATTATTTCCCAATAAGTCCCCATCAATTACTTTTCACTAACTTCATTCATTTATCGATAACCTTCGTCGGTTCTTTAACCGTTCCTTTTGTCAACGATTTTGTCCATTGCTTATTCTTGATTAATTTTTTCATTCATTATTTTCATTAATCATTTTCTTCTGGCTATCGTTCTTTACTCGAACTGACAAATAACCATGACATTGAACAACTTCCAAGACAATCAGCCATTCATTAAGTCCAGCGTAATTACAGGCGGCATTCATCTTGCCGTCTAGTATCAAAATGTTGTTTTAGTGGCACGCGGCGAGCAAAGCCGAACGCAAATGACAGGAACACCGGGTCAATAAATAAGCCGCGACGCCGCGCGATAAATCGCGCGTCGCTCGCATTAGCAGTCACGCTCAATTGAAGCGTTGTCACTGAATAAAAATAAAGTCACAGCGACGACACTACATCTGATTTTCAGATAAATCGCTGAAGCAGGTTGAGGTATTAGCAAACTTTTGTCTAGACGGATCACGAATAAATTCCGCTCATTTTTTTCTTTCCTTTTAACATGTCAAATACTTTGATTTTTTACGGCAATTTGTTTGCGAAAACGTGACTTTACGATTCGACGTCATTTCGCTG
>JABFQD010000014.1:0-62590 GCA_022817045.1 Psix sp. ZL-2020
GATTTGATGATATTTTAAATTGACACCGAGTTGCGGAAGATTTCGTTAATTACAACGTTTATCCGCATCTTTTTATCATATTGACTAATTTTGTTAATTTTGTTTTTTTATTTGAGTTTACTCTTTTGCTATTATGTATTAAAAAATATAATAAAATGAATTACCTTTGGATAATTCAAATTTCAACACTTTAGTCGTTTTAATGATTATTTGCCTTTCGAGGTAATTACAAGATTGTTATCCGCAATTCGCGTGCGCGAGCACTTTCCAAAGGATACCGTTTTGGTGGCTTGCAGTCTCTGACCTTTTCACAGGATCTTGAACACTTTTTAGTTGTCATTTGTACGCGAGATCGACGGCCATAACGCCGAAGGTACCTATTCTCTAGTGTTATTTATAAAACAAAAGTACTTGTAAATAAAGCTGTACATAATGGAAAAAGTAAAAACAAATGAAAAGAAAGAAGATTATGAAAAGAGCAGAGATATATATTTTCTGTAGCGTCGATTTCGCCGATAACTAAAAAAGGTCGATTTCTTAGCGAGTACAAAACTGATTGTGCATCAAGTCTCGATCGGCGGCGGTTGTGTCGACGTCGCGAAACGAAGGTCCAGCAAACAATAAAAAAATCAATGATAACCTTAAGAGAACACACTTGTTACTTTATATGGTGTATCTATGACCTAACGAATGAAAAGCAATCGGTCGATTTTCAACGAAATAGATTTAAACAAATTCTACTTAAATGTATATATTTACGCTATGGAAAACTAAAATAAATTTAAATAGCTTTTCCATGGTAAACGACAAAAGCAAGTGGATTTATTACAGAATATAACGCGGGAAAAAAATGAAGATGTCGTTTTAACAAAGTAATCAATGAATTATCCAATAACTCAACATTTCGATGTAATCTTGTCGTGTTTTTGCAAGGGATTCAATGGGCATCATTTGGTTAACAGCGACAAAAGATACAAAACCCGATTGTGATATATATCATTTAAAATCAAGATGAAGTGATAGGAAATCACGGTAACGAACGATACAAACGCAAATATTTGCATTTCCTTCAAGTCTATTTTTGCTTAACCGTTCTCTCCTCTTGTCCATCCTACTTAATTTCGTTCAAAAGATATCTTTTGTTAATTGGTTCGTTACATACACACTCACATACACACATAAACACATAAAAACACATACACACGCTTGTGCGTTTACTCAGATGCAAACACATTTGCACACAGCAGGGCTACTTTGAAACGCATCGTTGTAAATACTAGTTAACACATTCCAATTTACGTTGTATAGCGATGATGAATCATGTTACATATGTAATTATGAGATATTTTTGTGTACAGTTTTATTCGAAATAAAAAGAAATTTATTTCTGTTGCTTATACTGAGGTGAGACGAAACGCGAGCGAAGTGTCGAAAACCGAACGCCAATTCGCCGTTTACTTAATCTTAACATTGTAACTCGACGAAGAATATAACGGTGGCATATGATCGAAAGTTGAAGGATAAAAATTGCAGAAAAAAGAGGAACTAAAAGATGTTCAAAAAGATACGCGACAAATGGTATATACATTTTGTCTTGTTTTTCAATTAATTGATTTGAAGAACGCGGTTGATTGAATGCGGATTGAAGGGGAGCATGCGTAAAAAGATAGCAGAGCAAAACGTCGGAGCAAGGTCGATGTGGTCCTAAAATGTTAACAATTACTATTTACGGATGATATATTGACAAAGTCGTTACAAATTGTAATTATAAATGATTAAAAAAGCAAATATTTACTGTATGTTAAGTATATATATATATATTATATATATATATTAATCAAATTATTTTTTACTTATAGATTATTGTAATGATAATTATTATTGATTATTATTGTTTAGCGATTAGTCAGAGAGGAAAACGAATTTTTTCTTCAGCGCTGTGAAGGTTGTCGCGTACGGCAACTCTGGTACCTAATTAAGCCATTGGTCTTTAGCGGCGGGTCGCGGCTGCGTTTTCGCGCTGGCAAGATTTTTATTTTTCTAACGGCCGCTGACTTTTGGTTTTTGGAGGTAATGATGAGCGCGCAGCCGCCGCGACTCGAGCGCCACTTGATTCCAAGAAAGATGACAAAAAAAACTGTACGGAGGATGAGATCAGACAAACAAAGCAAGTAAACCAACAAACAGATACACCGGGATTCGAGTCTTTGCTCGAGCGCCATTCGCACTACATTGACTTTTGCGTGTTGTTCAACCGGCCGGCCGGTGAGTCACAATTGAAAAGACTTGGCCGTTCGGAGAACAACCCGCAGACCTGTTCCGCAGCTCTTCGAGAGAAAGTACCTGAATGTATATTAATAACATTAACAATAATATTAATAATAATAATGTTAAATAAAATACGAGGAATGCTATTTTACTATTGTGACTTTATCGGTAACGAAACCCCTTTCACTTTTTAAGCGATAAGACGTACATAAGTATATAATTGTGAAACAACACGCTCGTTTTGTCGAGCAAAGACTCGCTTGTTCGTTTCGTTTGACTCAGCCAAGGCAATATTTTTGCACCAAACAATCTTCCTCCTTTTCCCCGTACAAAAACACTCAATATCAGCAACTGAATCATTCGGAAAATGTAGTTGGACAACTTGCAAAAGAACAAGCGAATCATAAAGTTCTACAGTCGAGCATTCTCACGAGTAATTTTTTCCATGTCGAGTGTATGGAGAGAGCAAGCAAGCAAACGCCAAGTTCATAAAAGATAGGCTACGTGATCGATGGCTCGATCTCGTGACCGATCGTGTCCGAAATCGATCCTCCGCGAGTAAACACGTCACTGGACTACCTCCTCGTAACTGTATTAAGTTTTTGTACTTTTACATTTTTAGTAACCGCATACCTCATGATAGGGAAAACGATTTTTGTGGAAGTTCGACGAAAACTGCTGATTCACATACCATTCATTATTTATTGTACACTCAGCGTCGAACGTTCATCGATGTTGAGCGATCGAATTCATTCATTGATCAATAAATTGTTTCCACGTCAAGCCTTGACGATATTTGCATTGGCCAAGCGCTCTCTTTAGTCATTTCTGTCTATCAATTATTATTTGTTATCTCAATATCAACATTTTGTTTTTTATCATAGAGACAAATAACTTTTTTGCCTGTTGATTTTTGTCTTTGCTTTTTTCTCTTTACGTTAATATTCAAAGTATTATTGCAATTCTCCGTTATTGAGTAATTAACGATTTTAAATAATTAATTGACTAACGATAATTTTCGTCAAAAGTCCACGAAATAGAGAGAGACACAAATGAATTGTAGCCCCCTGTCGCTGTGCTAAAGCAAAACAAGGAAGGAGGCAAACGAGCATGTAAAATGGAACGGTCTAACGATGTAATAATTGTACCAATCGGCGGAGCACCATGCTTAAAATTCGTGCAAACTATTCTTCCGTTCTTTTGTAGCTTTTAAACGACGAAGGGAAGAACAGATGTTTGTACTACATGTCCATCCTATTTAATCGTCCGATGAATTCCGTTATAAAATATGTTCATTGAACGGTAATAATTGTAATTAGAGAATAATATAATTACGATGTTATGTACATTGTGTTAAATATTGATGTACAGTTTATCAATTACATATAATTGGCAAAATCATCTTAAACCATAGCGTCCCCTTCATTTTATTTTCTTTCGTTTCTTTTTATTAATTCATCACGAAATTTTTTACATACAGACAACATTTTTGCAGATTTGGTATTTATTGTATCAGTTTTCCAGCGAAAAAAGTCACTGCTTTTTCGTCGGGTTACCAATTTTCCAAACATATCGAAATTGGTTATCTCTCATTAAATTTATTTCTTTTCACTATTTATATTTTTGAATTAAATATTCTTCATAAGTTACTTTTCACATGTTTAAACAAAATCAAATTTAATATGTATATACTAATAAATAGTAAATGTTTGTATATGACAAAGTTAATTACATAAATATATACTCAAATTCAGATGAATCGTATCGATTTCGATATGCTGACATGGTGCTTGAATATAAAATATGTATGATAGTTATCTTGTGTGAAAATATGTTTATTTATATACAAAAACGTAGGCCTTAGTGTGGGTCGGTTTTCAAGTAATCCTCATAAGCTTTTTCATTCATCAGATCATTAATCTCGTGAGGATCCGTGATCTCAATTTTATACAGCCATCCGTCCGTATAACAATTGCTATTTATCAGTCCAGGCTTTGATTCAACTGCGTCATTTTTCTCCACAACTTTGCCGCTCAGCGGACTTATAATTTCAGATGCCGCCTTCACTGATTCTAGAGCTCCGCATTCCTCTATAGAAACAAAATTTTATCTTATTCAAATCATAGTCATATTTTCATGACTTATCAAAATTAAAAAAGATCATAATAAAAGAATTTAGATCATAATAAAAAGAAATTTTAACAAGAAATGACAAATTTTATTTTAGCACAGTTTGTAATGATTTGTGCTGCAACATACATAATTTTTTTTACTGCCTCGACACAGTGAACTTTGTTCACAGTTGAATTGATAAGTTAGACAGAATTTTAAATATTGGATGTATTACAAAAATTGTGATTTTATTATTTTATTTCTCTTTAAAGCCATAAACATTTTGTATTAATAAGTTATTTATTTTCAAAATGTTGAATGAAGTATTTAAATATTTATCATTTTATTAAAAATTAGAAACGTGAAATTGCAATTTTTTTTCATAAACTGAAAAATTATGTATTGAAATTTTTTCCTCATTCAATCTAATTAAATTAATAATTACACAAAATATTGAATAAATGATTCAATTTAATTTAAATTTGTTATCTCATTATTCATCGAATATCATTCATCATTGTATAAAATTTAAAATAATAAACTTTGTAAAATAATTAAAAGTACAAAAATAAAATAGTTTTAAACTTAAAAATAATTTTTAAATAAAAGAAACTTACCATTTTTATTCACCATGGAACCAACTTCTGGAAGTTGCGCAAACACTACATCGCCTAACGCATCTTGAGCGTAATCAGAAATCCCAACTGTACCAAGTTTTCCATCAACTAGAACCCATTCGTGTTTTTCTGTGTAAAGTTTCTCTGCAAAAGTCATAAAAAACGAATAAGGTAAGATAATTCGATAACTTCAGTATAATACTTATACTATCTATGGTAAGTGTCTTTTCATATTTATCTACTCTATAAAAAAGAACTAATAAATGTTTAAATAACTATCAAACTATTTTTTGTATTAAAATATAAAAATATTCTATATGAAATGTAAAACTATTGACAACTTTAAATTATCAAAAATTATATTTAATTCCTTCTTAATCAAAAGGTTAAAAATAGTTTTAAATCCTGATATCTAACATAATTATTTTGATATTTAAATTTTACATCTGAAGCACAATTATAATACTATTAATAATTATTTACAAAATATATATAGATAATGTAATAATGAATTAATTAAATTTTCCTTTGATCATGATATTTTGCTCTCAGGCTTGAGTTCCTTATTTTATGATCTATTTAAGTTGGTCTTTATCTCGATGACCGAACAAGAAAGATTCTTATTGCAAAATAATTTTCGAAACAGTGATAGTTGGATGAGTCGTTAACGATAACTCCGATAAATTCATCTCTGGAAAACATGTATTTTTGTCAAAAGTTCACCGTTTCATCATTTCAGGGACAAATTATTTTTTTCATTACATATGTAATTTTTGAAATTAATTATTTATTTTAAGGCAAGCTTTTGAATTGAGTTTCAAAAACACTGACTAATATTCGTACAATACAAATCAATTCCATAGTACAGACCAAAAAGTGATGTATTTTTTGCCGAAAGATTATATTTGCACTTGCAACCATTACATCTCTAAGATGAATGAATCTCTGTGTATATAAAAGTGTTATAAAAGCTTCTATTTTGATTGAATAACCAAACTCAATTTGCATGCGAATAATCCGTAACAACTAATTTCAATACTTATATATAACGAACAATCATTAAAGATAATCATGTAAACAAAGATAGCAGGAACATTGTCGAAAGTGCGTTTTGTGTTATATAACTGAACTATTGAAATGACTTGGTATTGTGGCTCATGAAATGCCGACTGCGCTATATTGTAAGTAAAGTCCGAGTTTCGCCGAAGTGTGATTGGAAAATAATTTTCGATTAAGCTGACCGACATTTCATAGTTTTATTTCGGACCAGATAGTTTGATGTCATCCACTGTGACGAGGCGTGTGCGACACAATCCTATACAAACGAGTATAGTCCCGTCGAAATACAACATTATGTATATTTTTGTGCGGCCTTGTGCCACAACGCAACGATATTTCAGGAAAGTTCAAAAGCTGCGCCAAGACGAAGTCCGGAATTGGCCAATACACCCCAAAAGGCAATTGCCAATTAACACTTTCCATTTTCAATAGCACTCCTCGACGCATTTATTTCACGTATACGATTTGAATTAGCTTAAGATTATCTTTTTCACAAGCGACTGATACGATAGCGCAGCTATGCAAAACTACGAGTTGGACCAGTTTTAATAAACAAAGCATCAGCGGCACAAACGAACAAAAGATAAAACAAATGAATTGTAAGGTCTCGCGAAACGTAAGTTGAGTCGTATTTAAAAATTGTTCGCATTTTTGGGCGATAAGCGACAACTTGAACACGTGTTCGACTTTATAGAAACATATGATACGACACTTAGGAATGCCGAGCAGTGATAAATAATCTTTTGTCGAAAACATATTTCGACGCCCATATAAAACCGTTCTACGTCAAACATGGTCGACGTTAGTATACAGTTGAATTAAATTAGTTCTACACGTTTGTCACGTGGACTGCATTTTTCTGAAAAACTGGCAGCAATTGTTTACTCAACTCATCATTATTTTTGCAGATAAATGGTCTTTATTTCCCTGTAATCTTGTCTCATAAAAATGATTCTCACCAAAGTTTACAACTATTTGAGAAAAAATGCACAGAATTAATAAATGATAATAAAAACGCTAAACAATAGCCGTTAAGGAAGGATGCACCAAACGAAAAAAACCTGGGTTGAAATTGTAACTAAAAAGTAAATAGTCCTAGTTTTGATTTTAGTCAGCAATTGCAGCAATGTTAGCAAGCAAATATCACAAGCAACATCAAACAAATTTGGATTTGTCCTTTTGTACTTTGCGAATAATTTTGTCGCACTCTGTTGAACCAATCAAATATGCTCTTTTTCATAGATGACGTTATGAAAACATTGAACAAACCATGGCTCGAACCTGTTCTACGCACCAACTTTCACTTTTAATGTGCTCATGAGTCAACGTACGATACAAATGGTCAATGATATTTTCTCAGATCACACGTTTATCATTGAGAAAGTCATACCCAGTTATGAAATGTCAGTCCTGGAAAATTTTGCGCGTGAAAAAAGAAAATCGTTCGATGATATGCTCCTTTACAAATCAACTCTTCTTTCTTATGCTAACAATCCAATAGATTATGAACCTTTTTCTATTCCAAGTATCTATTTTCTGGCATTGTATGGCATGCACTCTGTATTCAAAGCAATGGTGCGAGTACAGAATTCGGTTGGAAAATACTATGTGACGAGAAATACTAGAGTGGATTTTTCAGACGAATCTGAAATGTGTCCTACTGCAGATTGAATTGGACTTTGTTAAAATTCGAGCGTGCAATTTGGCAACAAACGAAATTAGTGGGTTACATCAACGAAAAAGCGAAAAAAAATGGAGAAACGACAAGTAAACAAAAAGTAACGTTATGTTTGAGGGAGTGGAGCGGGGCGCGAATGGGACACGCTACGTCACGAAGGTTGTAATCGCGCTTGCGCATGGACTCGCGATATATCCCGTGGTAATAATCTCACTCGCGCAGCGTACCGCACGCCACACACAAGCACCGACTCCACGTTCTTTGGCTGTCTTCGCGAAGCCACGCGGTCTGTCATTAGCCGCGCAAATCGCCAAAAAGCAGCGAAGGACAAGTCGCGACTGAAACAACGAAGGTTCAGCGGTGTCAGAATTAGTGCGGGCGCAGCCTTAGAACGGCCTCCAAAGACTGTCAAAGCAGGCAAAGACTGTAAATAAACGGGTTTCTCGGCATAGTTTCAAGTGTCCGGGGCATGTATGGACCATTTATTCGAGTGTCACCCGTCCAGCCCGCATAATCGGGTAGCACGATGACCGTGCAAGAGTTCAAGCAACGCAGCAGCAATGCCGAGGAACAGCGTTCATCCAATGACATCCTTTCGGCCAACGTCGATAATATAGACAACGAAAAAGAATCGGCCTACCAAACCTACCGCCCCAACCAAGACAGCGAAAACTTATTGGGACGTGTTTTGGCTGGTAAGCTTTTTTGAAATTCATTTTTTCCATCCCAAGCGTTGGGTGCAGATCATTTCGAAATTCGCGAAAATATTCTTTCTGTCATGACAGCGATTGACACATAAGCCAATATCTTAGGAAAAGTTATCAAGAAAAGGTTCATTACACAACCCATTGTTGTACTAGGTATACCTGTTGGGTGAGACGCGAATTAGTTAGCAGTCTATTTTGACGTTAGAAGAGCTTGAAAAACAGAAAAAGTCATAATAAAGAATGAATTAGTGATAGAAAAAAAATCTAGTTGAAAAGAGTTAAGATGAAAAAATTGTTTTGCTATATAAGCGGAATATAGAGTGAGATCAAATTTAAACTTTTCGACCAGGAAGAATGTTGCGTTATAGATATGAAGTGAGGTTAAATAGTTGTGACAAGTCCGATCAGATAGTTTGGTATCCATAATTGGACGGGTTGCGTGCAAACGTTTCGTCAAAATAGTGCGTGGCCCGCCTAGGCACGCGCACACGGCCGAAGAAGCGGAGGTGGCAGTTTCACTTTCCAGCAGCGGAATGTAGGTCAGAACACCCGGGTAGGAGTGAAGTTCGTTGCCCTCGCGAACGGCCTTCCACTCGGCGCGGACAATTTTTCCCTTAGCGCGCTTTTTTGCTACTCGATCGTAGTGAGATAGTCGAGATCTTCTGTGTCTCGACGCCCGCGCCACGAATCCACGTATACACATGCAATTTTGCTGGCCCTCTCTCTGTTTTCCATTTGTCATAAGTTTCCCTCTCTCCGTTTATCTCTCTCTTTCTCTCCTCTCTCTTAGGCATACACATATCACCCCTCCCTGGTTGAACTTTTTCTCGCGTTTCCCCACTTCGCAATATTCTCTCGAGCTAAGAAAGTGGGTCAACGGGGCCTTGGTGCGAGGCTAGTTCGTTCACCCCGTTTGTCCCGTAACTGGGGCAAGATGAAATTAACCGAGCGCCGAGCCTCTCCCCACTATTCGCTGCCTCACCTCTCTCTCTCTCCTTCTCTCTCTCGCTCTCTCTGTCTATTCCGTGTTTTCGCTGTCTCTGTTTCGCTTATATATCAACCTCGTACGGCCAATCGCCGACGGTACAGTTCAACGAACTCCATCTGGGTCTTCTATCCCTCACCCACCCAGTTAGCCTATCCCCACTGTATGACAAAGCACGGATAATCCCCACCATCGGATTTCCCGAAGGTCACCACCACTTGCGTAGAGCCGTCGGGCTACTGTTGAAGAATGATTCTACGCTTACGCACTTCCATCACATAAGCCTACGTATTCGTTTGCGATTCAACGTGGCTATCAATTTCTAATCGCAGTCTCAGATTGACTAATTGGTTCAGGCGACAGAAACTGTTCCCTCTCATCTTTGACCCAACCGAGTGATTTGTTTTAAGGCATTGCCATATTTGTCACTAACGGTTGAGTAACTTGCACAAACGAATGAGGAATCAGAGCTCAGCTTTCACAACGCTGCGACTCTTCCGCGACTCACTTAGTTCGGTTATATAAGTCGGACGATAGTGAACGTGGAGAAAGTACATATCTGATAGCACCAGAGCATGCTTTTATCTTGCCACAAAACACAGAATGTCTTGTACCAAGAAACGTCTATTTTGACTGAATTCACGCTCTCCGAAGTAAACCATCCCGAGGCAGATCAGTGGTCCATTGACCTCTGACCTGACCTCTTTCTACCTTCGCTCTATCTTCTCCTATCTCCGTGTATCAAATCGGATTTTTGTCATCCAACTAGATTCTTATAATAAATCAATTAAAATGCTAATTGGTGCTGCGCAGAAATCTAACCTCAAAATTGCTTTGCGAGCGACAGTTTGGTTTCATCTGTGCGCGACGACCTCTATTATTCGCGCAGTAATTCCCCTCTTGGCCGGGCTGCGAGTCACGGAGGAAGGCTGCCCAATAGCAGCCCGGTTCGTCGACACCGGAGGACTCGGGGGTCGCAGCGTTCCGTATCTACGACGACACCAAATCAATCTGAGCCGTTCGAAAAAGCTCTCGATACGAGAGCAATTGACTCGACCTCCCCCGTTGGCCCCGCTCCCCTTTAGCCTCCGTTTTCAATCGGCGCACGCGAGTGAATAACCCCGAACTGTGTCAGGGTTCTTATTATACATCAAGAACAGGCCAGCTTAGCCTGGACCCTTATCTCACGTTCACTTTTTCTGCGAACAACGCGTGTGTTATTCACACCATTACGTAACAACATTTCATATTCAATTCCATCCGTTAACATTCATCAATATGCATTTATTTATCAGCAATTTGATTGTATCAACAATTAAGCCTGGTCAATAAGTTAGGAACGCTGTTATCATAATCTGTCACTTTGACTGTCAATGTCCAAATGACTTTCCATCGCTCCACCAGCCTGCTTTAATTAATCCGATTATTTTTACAAATCTCATCAGTCAACATTTCGGTACAACAACAGTCTCCTTGGGTTTCAGTCTCGCTTGTTGAGACTCATTATGCTTACACAATGTGTGGCTAGTTTTTTCTTTCGCGCCAAACAAGAAAGAAGAAAGTAAGAGTGGTTTGGCTGAAAAGCCAAGTAAAGCAAAGTGAACGACGAACTCGTTCGGATACCGACGAAAGGGAAACAGCCGGACGCGACTCGATCGCTATCTCTGTCCTCTCTCCAAACCGATACACTCTCTCGACTCATCATTCGCTTTCGTTTTCTTTCGATCGTCGTACTTTCCCTTTCAACTGCCAAAATAGTGAGCCAGACGAGGGAAGACGCGGAGAACAGAAAAAGGGCCTCCTAATCGAGGAACAAAACAAGTGCGTGACGATAAATGACATCACTCTAAGCAAACACGTGTCTCAGTCAAATAAATGGATGGTTATTAATGCTATCGAATATTACACAATACGATAATTTTATCGACGTAGTGGATTCGTCTCAAAGTTCATCTTTGTATTTTTTCAACATCGCCTGTTGACGGGTCGATGAAACTGGATCTGCCGATTTTTTGTCTTCCTGCTTAATCGAAATAGATAATCGTCACTCAGGAGTCAACAATATTTTCTCTTTTGACCCACACCCGCAGCCGCAACAACCCCGTGAAACTCCAATCATGTACCAGGCCGATGACCTCTGACCTGACGGGGTCTTGGATCCCCACTTCTACCGTCTCCTATCTATAACCAACCCTCGACCTGCTCTTTCAAATCTGTCCTATTCATCACTCCAGATCTATTCCGATCCTACCCACACATTAGGACTTTTCTAACACATTTCCTTCCGCTAACAACACTTGTTCCCTAAAACCATAACATATATTTAACGAACTCAACGTGAACCTATTAAGAACATTAAACTCAATTAATTTGAAGATAGATCTACAATTTTTACACTCCGATAAGGAACATAAATGTCAAGAAGTTGTCATAACAAACACGAACATTATTATAATCATAACAATTTAAAACAATTAATAAAATTTACTATCTATTATGCTGCATTGAGAAAAAGTGTAAAAATGGTTAAACTGTAAATTTGATGATGGAATCTACAAATAGAATTTTCATTTTTGCAATTTCTATAAAATACTCGTTCCTGTTTAAAATATTTATTTTGGGTTGTAATCAAAAATGTTTTATTTAACACTCGAAAGTTTTCTTGAATAATGAATATTTGAGTAGAGCATAGTAAATGAATATATACAACGCGATTGAAATAGTTTGAAATTTGAACGTTAAAGCAGTTGGATTTGAAAATATTGTTGATAAATAATCGATGGACTGACGAGACATTTAAATAGTTGGAAAAGATTGCCAGGAGCATGTTCTCAGGGTGGATGGCCTCGATATCATAAATTATCTTGTGGAGAAACTTGGGCAGCTAAGGTGAATGTGTATTTGTGCCGAGTGGCTCGCAAAAATAGAAGCGCGACCCGCGAGCTGCGGGACTAGGCAAAACGAGGGGAACAGGGTTGGGGGCGTGAACGGTAGCGGTAGGAGCGAGTTGGCCTAGTTGAGTGGCACCCTCTGCGGTCAACGAACCAGCGACCTCGGCGCTCGCGCACTGCAAGCCGTCGACTGCCGAGTGACCCGGCCTAACTCGCTTCTATCTGCTGGTGCATTTTCCGCGCTCTGATTAGATCCTCGCTGCCTCCAATGTTTTTGATTTCCAGTCGAGATAAATCTTTGAAATGATTAACACACAGTCCTAATAAATAACATTTTGAGACTGTCATGCACCAATTTCGCATCACCATTTTCTATCTCGCATCTATAGAAAGTAAACGCGTGAAAGTCGCGCGTTGAAAGCGATGCGTATCGAATACCGCTGCTTACTTTTTTAAATGGTATTGTGTAAATCATGATTGCAAAACGACAAGTTTCGTTTCATTCATAAATTACTCATTGTTTGCCACATTAGGGTTTTTCAACGCACTGCCTTGTTATCCTCTGAGCCTAATTTATTCACCAAACATCATTCTCAATTGCTTTTCATTTAATTATTTGCATGCTGATAGCGTTGTCCAATATCGCTATTCTAACCAGCGCAATCTTCTCGAGTAAACTCATAGCCGGGTCCCTTGACACCCTAAACGAGGTCATTCCATATAGGACTATAGTCTTATCATTTCAGTATATCATACGATCTTTTTTGCTCAACTTTTTTCAAATTGGTTACAAAAATAATTTTCGTCTCCAGAAATATTTGTAAACACTAATCATACTAACGATCACAGTTATTATTATAACAAAGCTAAATAATTCACTTTACTGCATTTCATCATCTATTAATATTTCAGTGTTGTAATCTAACTCATAAAAACGAATGAACCCGCTAAATACTTATTTTACTTTAGTTTTTCAAAATAAATAGCATCAACCGTATATACTAAATTGGTTATAAAAGAGCCAATCGTTTTGTCAGAAAACAATTACAATCCTATATTAACTATATATAGAATGCAAATTCGAAGCGCGGCGATCTTTTTGCAAAACGGAAAATGTAGCGAGCGAATTGGAACGCGTAGAGTGGAACGTTCTTGCTGGTGTCATTGGCACCATCGCTGGTTCCTCCCCCCGACCTGGTCTCCCTATGGGGCATTTGCTCCCATTTCTTTGTCCGGCCACGTGTTTCTGACGTCAGAGCTAAACTCCCCAGACCTCTCCCGGTTCGACCCACCGCCTGATCAGGGACGACGAACTCTTCGCGACCCGTAACCCGGTCAACTGCATCACGAATTTTCTTTTCCCACAGTGATGTTTATAATTTTTCGCATTATTTTTGTTTCCATACGAAAAATGCTGCTTTAGTTATTATTGATTCCATGCCATATAGAACTATTTATTGAATTATTACAATGCAACGCCAAATGTAACTTAAATCCCTTAGTTGAATATTGAACAATTATTATTTATAGATGATACATCAACTTTTTGCATTATTTCGGTTATCTGAGATTCGTCCCGGGTGTTACTGCTATTTATTTGTTGCAACCTCTCAGCAACTGCTCAAGTGTAATTTTGTCCTTTTCAGTATCCCTTTATCGATTTTTTTAATATTTCTCTCATATTGGATTCAATCGGTTCAAATTCACCAAATGGATTCCACCATTTCAAATGTCTAGTCTTACATTTAAATACCCAAAGTTGTGAATATTCGATTGTGACCCTATTCTGGTTTCTGTCGAATATAAAAATCCAGCAACAATGTTTGCTATTGGACTGACTGACCGACTTGCGTAACATTGCAAAGCGCGTAACACGGACGTAACTCTCCCTTCCTCGTAGTGACAAGAATGTTTTCGATAAATTAAAAATGTAATGCGATTGAATGGTAATTGAGCCGAAGTACGTAACTTCTCCCTGAAGTTTACAATTTGTAATGCCGTACACGCATTTTTGTATTACACAATGTGTTGACGATAAGTTGTAAATCGCTGGTTGCACCTGGTGAACTCTTTAATAACGTCTTAGAACTTTCCAACAATCGGATCACTCGAAGTATTATTTTTATTCAACCAGAGACTTTCGGCACAGTTGAATCTCTTGTTTCAGTTTTCATCTTCTAAAATCCAATATTCGTATCCTTTTTGAATCTACAACAAAATTTGAATTTACTGTAAAGTTATGTAATCTTAGCATTGCGAGACACTTTCGCTTCTTCGGCGAGTTTTAGGCAAGCAATTTTACTCGAAAAAATTCTTTCATTTCATTTTTGATTAAATCATTCTCTCGATCATGAAAATTAGCTAAGCAACATTTCTGTATATGCAAGTGTTCATTCGAGTACGCATGCGTCAGAGATCTCAAGGCCTCGCGCGTTAGCTCTTCGAGTCGTGTTGTCCCACTTTCCTTTGCGCCCGGTCAACGAACCCGCGGCCGTCGCGAACTCGCAGTAGGTGAATTTCCAAGGTGCACTGACACTCACACCAACACTACGCAAGCGCCGCACGTATGCGAATACACATGCGCGGCTATTAAGTTTCGCGAATTACCGCCGAGTGCCGCCACCGTCTTTTTGCGAAAATTCACGATAGTCGATAATGTAGAAATCTATTTCCTCGCAAGTCGATATCATATTGCCATAAAATTCGCGAAAAACAGGTTTGCAAAATAATCTTTTTTCAACAATTCTAGATTCATGATAAATAGATTCATCAACTTATCGTGGGTTTACAATTTTTTCTCAATTACGCCATCTTGCGTCTATAAAAAATTAATCATTCTAACGTCTTCAAATGATATTTTTGCGAGTAATTATTTCGAAATTTGTAAAATGTTTTTGTAAAAAAACGTTTTCTAATAATTATATGGTTATATATAAATTTTGTTCAAACAATATAGTTAATATTTTTAAGATGTTATCGATGTGTAACAACGAACATATTATAAAGAATTTTATTAATGCATTGTTAATCTAGAATTGATGTCATTTTAATATATTGCAAATAAATTTTACATTTATTATCAATTAAATATTTCATATTATTTTGAATTCTTCATTTTTCAAACGATAGTTTCCCTTCTCAGTTTAATAAAGAAATAATATTGAAAAATTGCATAATAAAAAGTATGTGATAATTGCGAGGAGACTGTGGTTCCTTGAGCTGAAATGTGTGGGTACGCGGACCTGCGCAGTGCTCTTTAGAACTTCATCCCCATCCCTCGCTGGACCAGCCAGCCGAGCGCGCGATTCCAGCCGTCAACCACCAACAGTATCTTTCGCGTTGTCGCTTACACACTTGCAAAAATGTCTGCAGACAGTTCGCGTTCGTCGACCTTTGGTCACACGACTACAATCGTGTCAAAATATAATACCAGTGATTTGCCAGATCAACAACACTCAGGTTCGTTATAAATACTAAATTTGCACAATCTGGAATCTTAATTTATCATTTTCAAATCAAGATTCAGTTGATCAGTGTTTTGACTTTTAATGGTTCTTTTTGATTATGTAAAAAAACCTTAAACGACAGGATTTTTTTTAGTGAATTAAGTATTATACCTTGCTGTCTAATTCTGCGTGAATGGCCGATGAAAAGTGATTGAAGACTAATTATTAACTGATGACCTTCCGAAGATTGCAGGAAAAATCGAGAGTTATATATCGGAGTGTCCTTCTTGAGAAAGCTTGACGCTGAAACGTATCGATTTTCATGGAGTTGCTCACGTGCTTGTTGGCATTGACATTGCCCGCGAAGTTCCTTCCGACGCAGGCACCATCTTGCGCTTGTGAATCAATTTTGCTTACTTAAAGCTTCTGCTTTCATTTGCACGATGGCGCTGTTCGTACACTAACATTTCATCGCAAAATCTTGGATCAACAAAAATAATTGAAATATGTGAAAATCTGTTCAGAAAAATTGATTTGATTAAAAACATCCTTTTTGGAAATAATATATATGTTTATTTATTTCGAAATCAAAATTTTCATTCTAAAAAAGAGGGATCAATCAGGGGGGAATGTTCAGCATCGGATTAGTCCATTAATAAACCATTAGTAATAAATCAATTCTGTTATATAAAAAGTTGTAAAAATATGTAAACATTTTTCCAAATTTCGCAATGATTTTAAAGTACCACATATTTAAATATAATAAATTTCAAATTAAAAAAAACTAGAGGTTTAAGAAATTGTAGTTTTTTGTCAAGTATTTACAAGTTAGCAAATTAACTTTGTTGATAAATTGGATTTAATTAAAACTATTTTCAAATGGAAAAATTGATTTCATAATTGCATATATTTTGCATGAGAATATAAATATATGTCTCTGAGCAAAACAATTTTTTAACAGTCAACCATATTACGAGAAGCATCCGGCAGTTTTGAGATCAATTCAGTTTCGGTGAAGATCATGTGTAAATATTTGTACAAAGATGATTGAATCTTTTTACGTCATCTTAAATGAATTTAAAAGAGAAAAAAGAAAACAAATAAAAGCAAAATTCTGGCAAAATATTAAAACAGAGGAGTATAAAAAACTACGAAAAATACACATAAAAAATTGCGATTCATAAAATTCAATCCGTTTAAAGAACTCAAAGAAATGTTAAAGACTTACAAAAAAACACTTGCCTTGAAAAACTTTGAATAAACAAATCCTTGCAATTAAAATGATAAGTAATATATCTGAAAGAAAATGTAAAAAAAAAATGATATTTAAATTTTAATTTTGTATAAATAGATTGATTTGAAAATACTTGTTTCTCAATAAAAAAAAAAAAAAAAAATTTTAATTAAAATTTCAAATTACTTTTCTAAAAGAACAAAAAATCTTCAGCTATTAATGATTATTATTAATAAATAATTGTTATCAAATGCAAAAAATATCAATTATTTTGCTTAGATGGATTCAAATTGCATTAAATATTTATAGGGAAATTGATTTGTTAAAATAGAACTTATAGATCGACTAATCCAGGGTAATTAAAGTCGCACGCAAGTAGCACGGCGTTTATATGAAAAAAGTCAATCTCGTGGCTGACAAATCGAGGTGAGAGTGCTTTCACCTTTCTCCAGGTTGCTGCCTCTCTGTCTCTCAGCTCGTGAGTGGTTTTTGGTTCCCTTCTCTTTTTCTCTTTCTTTCTCGACAGCTTTTACTCTCGATCGATGTTACACCGCCAGTTCAGAGAAAGCAACTTTGACTTCATGTAACGCGACATTTCTTTCGTACGTTACAGCGCGTAGATTAAAGACGCCAGGACATTCGCGTTTTTTTTTAATAGTCACGGTCTCAACCCAAATTACCACTTTCTAGCTTGAGTTTTTACTTATTTTCTAGATTAGAATAATACTTCCAAAAGAAGCATTAAAATTTGCGCAATTTCGAAATCTCTTGTGGTATAATCAAGGTTAGACCTTGTTTACGTTAAATTCTGTTCGAATATAAAAAGACAAAAATACACGAATTATATATTCGTTCTTAAACTATGACGTCTTTTTACGCTGAAGACTCAATTTTTCTAGGTCTTGGTTACTTAATTTACATAAAAGTGGGTCGTCCGTTTTTTGAATGTAAATTTTGAGAATCGTACCACAGCAGATTTCATAATTAAATAACTCCTCGAATTAATTTTCTCTTTCCAATCGTACATCCTGTGTGTCCCAAAATTGCACCATTTTTGCATAAGTAATTTCTTAAGCACATTTTGTTACAGTGGTTAACACCAAGTCATGCCAGATATATCATGAAAAACATTTAATGACGTCACTGTTTGATGATAATTTTGTTGGAATAAAAAAAAAAGGAATAATACACGGAATAATATACATATTTCAAAAGCTATGAGTGATTTGCTAAATGTGTTAGTACGGCGAATTGCTTGGTTATTGAAACTTGTAGAATTGATTTGCATAAATTGAGTTCACGTAAGCAGATTGAGTTAAATCCAGTGTTTAGTATGTATCGTTTAACACAAGTAACTTACATTAGTAGTATATTAAAAATAAAGAACAAACAACATCTGCTTTTGCGAAGCAATGAATGAGACGGAAGACACGTGAAAAGGGACCGAGACGAAGCATAGGTCACTCACCGCAGCACGTTCGTACCGTTCGGACTCGCCCTATACATGTGCCAGGATGTCGGTACATGCGCGTTTATGGTTAAGCGTGTTCTGTGCCAGGATTCTTCGCATAACGGCATTCGCGCCGGTAGCAGACACGTGTCAGGATCTTTGATTGCACGCAACTCATATCGATGAGTCTCTAATTGTTTCTAACTAAAAGATTTCAGATGGCCTCTTGATAGACCCGTACATGGTTCAAACCGACGTCACGATTCAATTAGTCAATCTATCGGCTGACAACTAATAAGGACCACCTGACGTAAAAGACCGGTCGTAAGCATTTTCGGTTGGGCTTCTATTGTCCCTAAATTTGTACCTCATCATCGACACGCTTAAGACATTAAGTTATGTCATTTAGCCAACATAATTATTAGTGATTTCAAAATCAACCAGATGTCGCGAATTTGCTATTGAATCGCTTTTCACAACTAATCTTCAAAATCGAATCGTTTGCTCAAGTTGTTTTGGCAAAAGTTTCCAACTAGTACTATTTTGAATATTCCACTGACACTCAGTTATGGCTATGTTTTGAGGGTTTGCATTATAAATTTAAATGTGTGTTGACTCGAAGATTAAGTAGAATAGATTAACCAAAAGATGACTCGTGTGGAGAACTTTATTCGAGCAGAATATGACTGTTGGTATTTCGTCACTGGCTAACCAAGTTGAATAACCGACATTACGTCATTGGCACATGTTACGCCGTTCAAGCGTAGATTGTCGTTCGGCGGGGTGAAAGGAGAAGGTAGTAGATACGCGAGGCCGATTCAAAGTGGGGACTATGGAGGTCGATCACCTGCGCACGAGAGTCAGTGACACCTCAGCGATGTCGGGGATGCTGCCATTCTTTCTCTTTCGACGACGGTGGCCCGCTTGCCAAATTCGAAACCCGTCATTTAGCAGTCCACTTGGACCTTACTGTCGATCGCTCTCAGGGTCGATCGTCGTCCCGTCATTTCGTAGCAATTTTTTGCCCTCACGCCAATTCATTTGCTCGCACGTTTTGAATAACCGCGACACGTTTCGATTGCGAAGCCGAACATTACTCCCGGATCGAGCCACTGACCGACCAAGGTTACTCTTCAGTTGTTCAGTTTTTACGGCTAAAATTATGATTACCCATTAATGGTCACCTTATTCTCGAGAGTAAGCACAACGACTTTTTTAACATATTTTTTATCACTCCTATACAGTCATTCAACTGAGCTATAATTTTGACATCATTTTCACTGGTTGAAAACTGAGATTAACTTCGATCTTGTTCTACTAACACACTGCATGGTCAACTTGTTCCTCAGGTCAACCCTTATCCAGTCGAGATATTTTTACATCTTTACGACTCTGCAAAACATTCTTTCGAAACTTAACTGATTGGAGTTTAACAAATTTTGATCCGCGTTATGAAGTGTTTTTGTCAAACGTTACGAAATCGCTGTGAAACGTAACCTTTTCTAATCGCCTAGATATTTTGAAAGTGTACAAGACTGAAGGTCAAACGTCATCTTTCGTTTGAAGGAACAAATATTATTTCAAAACCGACGACTCAGTTTTCTATTTCACCTCTTTCAAGCGCAGCGACATTTTGATCAAATTTCGAACATTTATATAGATTATCATTTCTTCAGCTAGAAACTATACTGGCAAATTCAATTCGATTAACTGTATATACCTGTGACTTTGTCTATAATATGCGTCATGAAGGAAACTACAATATAAGCAACATTGTAGTTGCAACTAAATATAATTGAATTTCCATATTAGGATGACAGATTTTGAACTCGAAGTCAAAGTAGTACGCAAAAATTGAATAGAGAGCGGTACATGCATTTTTCATTAGCATAATTTACATGTGCTGTAGGAGATTCGGATTGGAAGTTGACCAGTTAAACAGTGGAATGTGTATTTGATAATGGATAGAATTAATTAATTGGTCTAGAAAAATTAGTGTGCAACGTTGGAGGACAAATATATCTTCCGGGCGATCGTGCGCGAATCCGACCCGGAACCGTGTCTATAGAATAGACAAGAAGTCGAGCGCGTTGTTCTATTGTAGACTACAAGTCCCTCAACACCTGCAAACCAGCACTGCATATATACGAATATAGTCTGTACATATCGATAGCGGAGCTTGCAGGTCGTTGAACTACGTAGTTACAACGACCAACTCATCGTTGCAATTTCCTTCTTTATTTCTACCATAGAGCGATTATTTTGAAACAAAAACCACTTCTAATCACATAGAGAAGAGATGAAATTAGAGCGATGGCGATTCACCGTTGAAACTGAGAGCTGAAAATAAATCAAGGAAAGTAGATAAAAAGTACATCGGTAGGACAGCACTTGTTGCGTTGCAAGAAAACTGGACCCCGGCCCGAAATCATTGGCCCGATCTGTGCGCCGTTGACCGAATAACCAAATTCGAGTTTGCCTACTTTTTCGTTATGTAACCGGAGCCTTCTCCAAATACTGGGTGTTAGGAAAGTGTTAGGACACCAGACGCCGATAATGTATTCCGACGTAACCAAAACAAGACCCACTTTTCGGCCTGAAATGCTGCCCAGACGTTAGAATCAATTACGTCATTGACTAATTAACCTCGATATCTTGGACTTTTTTTCACAAACCTTTGTACAACCAGGTTACGATGAAAACAAGTAACGTAGTTCTTTCACTTACTGTTATTTGAATAATCTGAAGATATCAATCTGCAGAATTCAATTGAAAGATGGGTAGTTCGAAATTTGGCGAATTTGCTAACTTTGACACAACTTTGTGTATAGAAGCTGAAAAATGTGTAAATGAGTTTGGCAAAATGAAAATATACATAGCCAGATCAGCGCGATTTCGCATCTTTGTCCAGCTGTCCTTATCTTTCTTAGATGTGGAGCAATATGGTTCGAGGTGACTGACCGACGTCCAGCTGCGTTCATTGGCCTCCCGCCCCACTCCGACAATGAACTCGGCCGTTCCCCTCTTTGCGGCCAACCCTTTCGTTAGTATCATCAGTGTGGCAAATGGTAGGTGCACGTAAGGTACGCGGCCAACGCAAGCCAACAAACTCGAGTGCCCATGATTACGCGCCACTTGTACACATTCAGAAAATTCAATCTGGAGCACTGTCCACACAACTATCTAATCCTTTATCTCTAGTCGAGAGCCGATTGATAACAATCACTATACAAATTCAAATAACTCTTTCAGTCTTACCACTACAGAGCAACATTCTTCGGATTTCTCGAAATCTATACTTAAGTAAATCTGCAATTACATTTAGGGTCCAATTACCGATTTTTGCCGATGCCACAAAATTCGTCCACCTGTACATAAATGAAATCATTACATAAGTAAACCAATACACAGACGGTTTCTCAAGGTTAACTGAAAATACATTACCTGATTGGTGACATGCCAAAGTTTGTATGTGCTTTTTCTGATTTCGATTGTTCAAGAAAGTGATGATTTGTTATCTTGTAAAAGATCCAGAAACTTCCAGAGCGACCCTGGAGATTGCGACAGGCCGAAGTATCATGAATGATTATTATTAAAGAGGCCAGCACTTCGTGTAGAGACAATGCTTAGCTTGGATGGCATCGGTCACTGGCCGTAAGCCTTAGACGGTTACATATCGCGTATTCAAAGCGCAAGCGTCTCTTTGATCGGTCATCGGCACGACCCTCGGTGCGATACGAACTAACATACTCTCTCGTTTGCGCCCGTATGTGTATCGAATGCATCAACTATCTCACGTACGGATGATAACGCGAATCCACTAATACTCATTGTCTACGTGGCAAGAAATTTTAACAATCTTCGTTAAGCTTCCTGCTTAGGTTGCTCATTATCGTGACACCATCGACGATGTAAACTGACCGAAAATTAATTAGTCGCCGCTATCTTTTGGCAAACGTGTTGACTCGAAATTGATTCATAAAAGCATCGACTGATACACGATCATAATATTAAATATACATTGCTTTGTTGTTAATAAAAGCTCTGCTTGATAAAATAGCGTCCACGTGATAGATGAATTAAAACAAAAAATTGAATTATGAGCATTAAAAGCTTCTAAAATTGGACATTGTGATATGAGCGTTAGGCAAATCTGGTCAATTAATTTTGCTGAACTGAATTTAAAGCGTGATAAATGAAATACTGATCTGCACATTTTACGCATGTAGATGATTCTTTGGGTTGTCAATCCTGCTGGTTGGCATGGCTGTACACATCTAATCGCTAAATCACTGTCGAACGATGTACTTAACCGAGAATTGCTCGAGCTGTTTCGTCTGTGGGAAAAATAGCTCTTTCTTATGGCTTTCGTCTATCATTTGATTGTTGGCAGAACCATTACTAGTCAACTGATGTTGAGTCGTAAATTTGACCGATTTATGGAGGAAGAGCGACGCGAATATATGAAGTGATCTTGATTATCAGCGTGTCAGGAATAACTGTAACGTCGCAGAGTGTCATCAATATTTTCAAAAGATCTCAAGACCTTAGCGCCAACAAACGCAGTGGTATTCATTTTTAGAAGCCTGACTCACTCCACTGTTGAATCGGAACGCCGCGCATGCTTGGACTCGAGTGATCTCAGGTCCTCCTCATTGATGACCCCAACATTAAGCGATTTAATACAAAACGAGTTCTCTACCAACTCTATGACCGAATCATCTCATTTCGGAATGTTTATTTTTCAGCAGCTTCACTGACCGAATTAATATAGTATCCATACTTAATAGACACTATGTTTCCTACTGATTTTTCCACTAATTATGCGGTCGATTTGGTAAACGATATATTTAGTATGATATCGAGGTATTTTAGTAAACCAAACTATGTATTAGAATCGTGAAATGTTTATGTATATCAAACAGTTATGGAATTTGATTTAAATAATGAAAGGTTCAACTACACCTACTTAATTGTACATTAAACGATCTGTTGGCAGAAATAACTAATTAAAATAAATTATTTTCGCTCAAATCGATAAATATATTTGGAGCATGGATACCAGATTCGTCTGAACAGTTTGTTGAAAATTGATAGTAGTTCGAAACAGGCAAAATACTTGTTCGAGAATATTCTCGATTTCGAGGTAACAACGCCGAGGAGCGATGAACTCGGTCACCGGGCAACAAACTGCAAGGCGTACACACGAGCGTACGTGCGCTCGCGCGCGAGACCGAACAAAACGCAAGCGGAGGCTCGTGCCTTTTCTCCACTCCCATATAACGTAACTTTGTTAGGCTTTTAGAAACGTTTAACCCTTCATTAGTCGACGTTTGTTACTAGTGCTTCAAGTCCTAGATAAGAATCAAACAAACCTTCCGACTCTTCCGTTGGTCTGAGTGATTTTTCAAAAAAACAACAAAATCCAATAAATGGTAGAAAGTATCATTGATTTGCAATGAGCAAAATAGTTCGAAGGGAAAAAATCGTAGGCGCAATCTGGAATATGAAGCAGTGAAGCAGGAAGAAAAGAGAATAAGAATTGCTTGGGAACATGCGGCTGAAACGGTGAAAAAGTCCGTGTCTTAACTGTTGCTGCATAGCACATTGACGCTAGTGTGGGTTACCTGGTTAGTGACCGGCCAACCGAGTTCACTGGCATCGGTTCTCGCGCAACTCCAGCTAATCTTCGATCGTTGCGCTCTCCGTTCTTTTTCATCTCATCCTTTCCCTCCATCTTCTCGTCTCGCTCCTTATAATTGATAGGCCTTAACTTGTCTGCGATCCTATAATCAGCTGACGCATAATGCAGCCGACACGGCCTACCTTGTAATTACACACGTTGTCTCCACCGATGAAAGTGCTTTCTCCGCGATTTCCCGTTGCAATTCTTCCGTTTCTCTAAGCTGCTCACATTTCACTGCTTATACAAGCTGCTGATATGTCAACTGTCAACATTACCTCTAAAAACATGGAAAACGAATAATTAAGAGTATTGTTGGTAAACTTGCAAATATAGAATAGCCAATTTTGGGAACATGCCTGGCAACTTTTTCTTTGACCAATCAAATGCACTTTCTATTTGATCAATTACGCAACATGCAATGGCCCGAGCATTTCGGTCGAATGAGAGAGTGACACAGTAACGAGGCAAAACACGGTTTCGAAAAAAGTCGATCGCAAGAAAAAACTCGAGTCCTTTTAGTGATATTTCGAGGAAAATTCCATTGGCCATAATCGATTATGAAAGAGGATCGAAGAGGTGCCACCACTGCTCGTTACGTAACGTCATTTGAATTTGGGTTAAGGAATATTCGAGATTATTCGTTTTCAGACAATCTCCAATGAACACGAGTGCGAATCTTTTTTTATTCTGTTACAATATTCGCCCGTAATTGACTACCCGCGAGCCAACGAACTTTTGCCAATGTAGGTCAAAAATTTGATGGTCCACGTGCGGTTTCGATAATGCTTGTAACCTGAAATTGAACAATGACATTTGCACGACTGTCGGAAAAAGGTGATATACAAAAAGGTCCGATTATGTAAAACAAAAACACGAACCTTCGAGTACTTTTAGTGAGTTAGAAAAAAGTATTTTAGCCTTTCACGGCTTACTTATTTATCAACATTTTATTATTTGTTATCAGAAAGATGACACCAAGTTTTGTTGACATCTTGTATTTTATGTTTACACAATAAAATAGATTTGTTTAGTTTATATAAAGAGCCAATGTCAAATGGTTTTTGCAAATAATTATACATAACATTCAAGCAGCAGTGTTTTATCAGAAGTAAATAAACACAGCCCAACTTTCTTTTATCGGGATTCTTGTCTTATTGGATATTAATATATGTACTCTACAGTTGACGACCGATGAATTTCATAAAAACCATCCTAATAAATATATTATGAATACAATATCACGTACATGTTTCGTGTAAATGGTCATATGAAGGTCAATTGAAAGACAATTGTATGACTAATCAATTAAATTCTAGTACCTTATTTCTAAAAATGGTCAAACTATGAATCAAAATAATCAGACACTGTTAAGATCAAAAAATAAATCTATTTTATAATAGTTCAATCAAGCATCATCAGACAACCATGCGAATCAAATAAATAAATGATGATGGTGATGCAAATGAAACGGGATGACGGCAATCGCTCTAAATCCCAGAATAACCGCAATATATTTTTATTCTCAAAATTAGATCACAAGATGGAAAAAATCTTCGGTGTTGTTGCATAAAGGAGTTCAAAATGCAAGATTCAAATTACATCGTACAACTCAATCATTCTTATAAGGTTATGTCAATAAATGACATATAGATGTCGTTAAATGTATCGACCCTTGAACAGCACACTTATTTTTAGAGTCTATGTCATACATTGAAAAGTCTTACTTGAGTCATGTTTTGTCACGATTAAATTAACTTTACACGTTCAATTCCTACGTAAATTGGAGGAAATGCATTTACATCTGACATCTATAGTTTAACCTCTAATTTAATATTCATCCCAGCAAATCCGTTTTGTTTATCTATCTATCTATAAGACAAAACTATGCTTATGATTATTCATTACGTAAGCTCAAAAGAGATTATTTAAGCAACAAACATCATTTGGGAGACCGTTTCCGGAGACATGATATTACACGAAAAATCAGAAGGCCGTAGGTGTCACTGATTTTACAGTTATACGCAGAAAAGTTCCTCGCACTTGGCGTTATTTTAAAGAGCAATCACCTCAATGCATGAGAACTTCAATCAGCCTATTATGATATCAAAGTGACTTCGTGGTACAATTACCTTGAACTAACACGCGTGTTTCTATCTCGGCTGGTTTTCTGCTCGCTTTGACCTCTCCGCAAAGTTCTTTAACCACACCGCTTACTTTGACAGCTGCTTGATTGAGGGTTAAAAACAATCGTCGTCTTGTCGGACGACGTACAATTATCGGAAGCGGTCTAAACATTTTGCCATTGTGCAAATAAAAGTGCCGTTAAGGTTAGTATGTGTGAGATTACAAATTTCAAATTTGAAAATGAACTGTCTGGGGAAGCACGTGCAAGGTTTTCTACTCAGTGTCACTGAAGGAATACCTTCGCGAATGAGCCATCGAAAGGGTCATCGTCCTGCGGCGACGTAAAAGTTGCTGGCTAAACGAACGCCAGGATCAACGAACCTCGACAAAGACAACGAACCACACGATGACGCTAACGCGCGCTTACCTTTCAACATTTGCATTAAAAGAGAAACATACAGATGGCGCGCTAACAAGGACATATGAGCGCTTTTCCCGCAGAACTTCTTCAGACAACCATCTGCGAACCCCCAAATTAAGTCCAGTTGGCGGTATTGAATGGATTTGCCTAGATTCCCTGATTCCCTCAAAAGCAGTATAGTAATAATGTCAGGTTGTCTTGTCCGTGCAGATTGATCTGAATGCTAATTTAATGATGACAGTCATTGAACTGAAGTCCCTACGATAAATGCCCCTTAAACCTTTCAAGGATACGTCATATCTATAGAATTATAGAAAAGCACTTCTTCAAGCAAAGCATATGATCAAGGGCAATATTCAATAGTGCTTAAAACAGTTCTTACACATTACAGAAAAAATAACATTTGAATTAAGTAAGAAAATTATTTAAATAAATATTAATCAACGTATGGTAATAATAACAATTTATTTAAGGAAATAGAACTTTCTTATCTACACAAAAAGAAGTAAGTCTATTTTCATCACATTCTTATACTGTTTTGGATGTTGATGTTGATATTTTGAACTTAAGCTCCTTACTCCCTACTCTCATAAGGGTGATTTTACTTTAAAAGAAACTAAATAATAAAAGAAGTTCCTTTAATTTAATATAAATTTATCCTATAGTAAATGTTTATGGAAAAAGCTGGACAATTTCAAGTTGATACATTAAATTTGAACCTACTCATGTCAATATTCTAATCATGTCCTTCAAATTGAAATTTCAACCCAAGTGCCAAATGCATCGACTGAGTTTTGTAAATGCAGCATGGATAAACTGGACGAGTTCAAGGACTTAGGAGTTCTTGGGAGGATCAACTTACTTAGGTAGGGCATTGCTCTTCCTTAGTGGAAATCTCGCATAGCTCATCGGGAGTTTGCGGAGTTGCACCGCGTGCAGTGACCCGCCCTACCGTTAGGACGGCCTCGAGGATGGCGTTCCCTGTGCACTTTTCTCTTCTTCGCCGCGATCTCATCTCTGCAATGATTCTTCCTCCCTCTTCAAGACGTCTGAAATGTTTTTGTACATTAGAAAACATAAAAGTTGAAAGCTCATCTATATGAGCTATTTCTGCCTAACGACTCCAGAAAAGTACTTGAACATGCAATTTTTCAACTTCACAAGCGAACGTGATAAAGTAGCTGAGCCCTAAAGAGTAGGAATAATTTGTCTTATCATTTTTGAAATCATCAAAAACACTGTCATAATATACGCGTCTGATTGCTTAATGCTTACCCTCGCCAAATATAGCCGTAGGTTATGGTTCCAAGCGGGCCAATCTGGCATTGTTGATGCATCGAATACTCTTACTTTATCGATGTACTAGCCTACAGTGTTCCGCTTATTAATTCAATGTGTGCAGAATTACTTCCACTGGTTGATATAACTTCGGATGACCTCTTTTTAATTCTCTTGCCTTATTCATGCGAAAAGTTTCACATCACGTTGGTCTTAGCTATTTGGAATTTTGAGTATTCTAAATTCCTACTTAAGTGCAGCAATGGAGTCATTCAAAGGAACCTTTATAGCTACTACAATAGTTGGGGTAAATGCTAAGCCAATCCGCGTGGTATGGCAGATAAATCGAGCAAGTGCTTGGAGATGCATTTTTTCACATATAACGCGTGACATGCGATTCCGAAGCGGCACGCGATCCGCATAGATCGCGTTATGCATTAACAGAGGGAGGGGGTTCACTGACCGTTTATGCGAGGAAGGGATCGCTGTACTCAATGGCCTGCCTGTATATGCACATCACATGTGCATATGCAGTTGTTATACTCCCACGTCTCTATTTAGTCCCGTAATGTTTGCAGAACGTAACACTAATTCAACGCAACCCTTGCTCCCACCTGAATTTTATTCTTCCCACCGACAAGATAGGTTCATCTCTAGTTCTCTCTCTCTCCCTCAACTAATTGAGAAGATTTTCTCTGATGATGAGATTCTTCCTCAAGACCTTTTATGACTTCATTATTAATTAACCCTTTTGTCAAAGTGGCATTTTTTATTGGTCCCATCATTTTTCTTAGGCGCAAGTGGAAAACTGGTTTTGACAAAGTTGCACTTTTTCATACTAAATTGTATCAAAAGGTTTTGTTTTCTTTTGAAAGATAAGTTTCTAAGTGAATGACTAGATGATGGAATGTCAACATAATAAAAAGACCCGACTGCCACAGCAGTCATAAAAGTGTCAAAATACCGGGGTATTATGTACCTGCCTGTAACATACACAGACATAATTACCATGCTATTTGATTGTCTTTACAGACAAATCATTATGTGTTTCTTTGTATCCGTCACAAGAATTATCTCGACTCGATGATTTGTTTGAACAAACCTTTTAAATAGTTACGTCGGTAACCACTGAGAAAGCAAGATACCTGAAAGGTTTGAGGTGGGCACAAATTGGTCTCAAATTTGTGTTCGCACATTCACAAAAGTTTTGTTGACTTTAAGGAAAACTGTTTTCATTTATTTTCAAACACTTCTTTCAAGGTTATTTTTGTTTATTTATGTCGCGCTAATTATTTAAATAAATTGACTCCTAGAATGATACTTTGAAATAAACGTTAGATAAATGTTTTCTTCTTCGTCCATTTTTAGAGACCAAAATTTGACAAAACAAATATAGGAACAACTTGAAAAGCCACTAAGTGCGTGAAAAGAAGAGACCATAAATTATGTTGCATCTTTCGTGGTCGTACAACTGAGAGGTCGGTTTGAAAATATCTGGAATGGAAATGTTTGAAACCAAAAATAAGTTACGGTATAAACTGAAAACTATAAGATCGAATTTTCAACTTCATTTCACGCACATAATGCAAAACTTTTTTTTCAAGAAATGAAGACGATTGGTTCAAAGATTCCATCATTTTTCTATAGCAACTTTTTTTTCGTAAAATCTCCTCGCAAGATCTAACGTCAGATAAAGCAAGGAAACGAAGTAAATGATTACGAAGAACAATAAAGCTTTTAATATAAATTTACGGTACTGTCATTAAGGGATGTGATGTACGTGCACTATGGCAGGTTCAGTGACATCACACACGCATGTGCGTGACGTTCAGTGCACACCGTTATGTCTATAGCAAAGCACAGCACCTACTGCGGAAGTGCATTTATACGATGCGCTATGCCATAACTATCGCGTCGCGACGCTTACGTTTCTTCATCCAGCTCTGCTAGTTTTCTTGAATAAAGTAATTTGGACATAAAAAATGATTTGAAGAGTAATTGCCGAGCGTAAGTTTGTATGAAATTATTCAGAAAAGGGGGTAAAAAATGATTTACAAAAAACACGGACAAACACATAAAGATGCAGCACATAGAGAGCAGATGTAGCGGGCGCAAAGATCGGCATCAGGAAGCTGGCGCGAAGGCGCGCTCGGGTCGCCGACCGGTCGTCCGATGCCAAGGACTCCTGAGTCGAGCGCGAACAGCAATCGCTTTGTTTCCGCAGAAACTGCTTGAATCGGTTAAAGATCCTTAACGGTAACGCGGTTAAGTGCACCACCAAGTAAGACCTCTCCTTGCAGCTTCTAAGTCATATTCTGCGAACAGGATAGCACTTGCATCTCGCCGATGACACGCCCTAACGAAAATCCCATATTCATTTAGTAAAAAGAAATCAATCGGTTGACCTCGGGCCGCTCGCGATCAAAAGGCTATTGATCTTGGTTCTTTAAATTATTCATCGAGTTTTGCGTCATTAATTTTGTTATCCACTAAACTTTCAACGACAAAACTATCTTCCAATGGATGGCTGAATGTATTGATTAGGTATTCGGAATTACTTCACGGAACTGGATGATATTATTCGGTCCGATCAAAAGTATATTATCATTCAGAAATAGAAATTCGATGTATTTTGTTCTTACGTTTGTACTGCTGTCATTTCAATCCAAATTTCGTCTTTTATTTAAAGACTGTTGTGCCAATTAAAGCAAATATTTGTATGAAAAATATTATTGAATTGATTTTTTTTTCTCTTTTTGAGACAAATTTAACCACTGGAAGTCGTGAACCTGAATTCGAAATGAACTGTTACGAGAATGGTTTCGTCTTATAGATGATGATATATTGCCATATAATTACCTTGAAAATGAAAGTTATCTTATTATAGAGTGAAATATATTTTTTAATCGTTATAATATATTAATTGATTCATACGAGCAGGAACAATTTTGCATATGTTTTTTAGTTAAATATTCTTTGGTTGTTGAAAATATTCATTATGAAAAAATATTGAGATATACCACTAGAATGCAAATCACTTTCTTGGAAATCATTTTAATCTAATAAAAGAACATTCATATTTCGATCCTTTTTCAGGATGTTTGAAAGAATTTGTTATATGTTTTAGCATTAAATTAAAGTGATTTTTATTGATTTCAACAAAACGGTATCAATCTATGAAGAATCTTTATGAATCATAAATACAAATATACATACTAATGACGTACACGCGGTAGTCTATTTTTCATGTTAGATTAGATTAGATTAGATTTCTTTATTTGTTTAAAAGTTACTTGACATTAAATCTTGAAGTAACCTTGTCAAATACACTTATAGAAAAGACATCTGTTTTTATATTGGAATTCAATTTTTCTGGTGAAAGATGTTTTGAATATCATCATATAATTCAAATGTTATGTATCATAAATAAAAACAATATGTTCTTTGTTGTATGATAATTCTTTCAAAACAAATCTTACTTATATATATAACAACTTGTAAGATTTAAGCGCGCTATTTAAATAAAAAAAACGAATGGGAAAGTATATTGATTCCTTCGTATAAAGACTTAGTAAAATTGTCCCAAAAATATTCGAAGAAATCTGAAAAATACGACAATGAAGCGGATGCTCTTCAGTCTTTTCCGTAAAAAAAGGAAACGCGATATTTTTGGAGAAAAGCAAGGGTTTTTGAAATCACAACCCTTTATATTCAATGAAAGGAATTAAATCAAAATTTAGAAATGATATTTATCCGTGAAATTCAATATTTTTTTTATATTCATAGTTTACAACTTCAGGTGATATAATTTTTAACTTATTATTTTTATATTGAGACAAAAAATTTGCATTAATTCCAGATTAATTTTTAGCGACGGTTATCGATTTTTAATCGATAATGAAAAATCTAGTTTTACGAGAAATCGTAATTTCACTAAGGATTAGTATTTACAGATATCGAATGATTTATTTCAGAATCAAATGAAAATCTCCAAGTTATAAATTTGTTATAAATTATAATAAATGATAATTTAAATCGTCGCAGTTGTTTTTATAATAATTATCAATAATTTATTCACGATTAATGACAAGCCAGTTTTGTAATTATAAATTTAGAACTAACATTTTCAAAACGACTCGATGCAGTTTATAAAATGATTGTTAATCCGAAATTTCCAATAGAAAATGTGTATTTTTGAATTCAATTTGACTGGAAGTTGTTATAATTTGTCTTAGTCTATTTAAAATAACTATGGTCATACTGATAAAAGCTTTTGATAACATTGAATGGAAGCAATACATGAAACATCCAATTGATCGACATAAAAATGAGTCGAGCTGAACAAAATTATCGCAGTGTCCTTCGACAGCGCGACCGATACTCAGAGTCGTGAATCTTTAGCACGGTTCAGTGTCCCGTTCAAGGATACTTCTTCCGACTTTCGTGCATTGTACTGGAGAGCGCGCAATTTTCCATCGTTAGGCATTTATAAATCGCTCGTTGTTTTCAAACGCAGCCATCGCACATTTTGTTCTGGTTTTCTGCCAGCGTGACGATAATGTTATACAAAATTAACTGAATTCATTATGAATCTGAATCATTGAATAAAATCGAAATGACAAATAAATCTAGTCGGTAGATTATTTATAGCTCGGAAATATCGTTCTCGAACTATTGTTCGTTAATGCATAAAGAAAACTCGTGGAAGATTGACAAAAATTGAATTAAGCGTTTGAGAAGCAAGCGCCTCAAGCTCTGATCTATTTTTACCAAGCATGGGCAATTTGCATTAGGCTTAAACAAAGACTGAGCAACTGTTCGGGTTAGTGGATACAGCAAATGTTTGCTGGATACAGCAAATGTCTCAAAGAAATCAGAAGCAGAAAAATAGAGATGAAAAAAGGCAAACCGGTCGTGTGTAAGAGAGATGACCGCGGCAAAGGAAGGAGTGGGGAAGAGAGGGGAGCTGGGGGCGCGTGGCCTTGGCCGCCGCCGCAGGGTAATTCAGTCAAGGTTTCGGCCGATGAACTTGTGGTGTCTCGGGAAGGAGGGAGGAAAGTGGGGGTCCGGGCGACCAATGATGAGGCGGCTTCGGTTCGCGCGATTGGCCGGTCTGGCGATCGGCGCTGCTCGGTTGCGTGACCTCCAACTTTGAAAATGCGATGAACCCAGGGTCTCGTTCTATCCTCGTCTGAGCCTCTCGCTTTAACATCAATGCATCTCTGTCGCAGCGCATACTAGATAGCCAGGGCGTAGACATTGTAGACCGACTGGCTGGTTCGGATCGGTCCCCACCATGGGCGCCATGCGGCCCGAGTAAGGGCTGCTCCAGGTAACCGACACGATGCCGCTCCAATCCCGGCTCAGACTAACGCGAGCCTCCCTCGAGCGAACACTCACTTTCGCTCTCTCGAAACACACGCTCTTTTTTGCGTTCGCGAAAACATGGTGCTAGAGTTTGGTGTTGAGTGAGAGGTGCTTCAAGTGAATTGATTTATTGTGCAATATTATTGTTGATTTGGAGACATGATCCTCGCACCGGACAGTAGTGTCCCACAGGAATCCTTCGTACCGAGACAAGACAACAGGATGTCCTGTGTCCAGACCATGACCAGTCCCTATCACATGGCCCAGGTGCCGCGAGTTAATCCAAACATGCCTACTATGGACTCTACTGTTTCCTCCGCGAGACCTGAACCCGAACTACACATAGGTACTTTCCTACAAAGAACAATTTTTGTTCCAAACTTTACTTACCGTGTCCCAAAAAGTGGTTCATCAACTTCTTAGTGTTTAGCATCGCCGCAGAAAAATGCAACAATAGCATCGAAGAAAGAATATCGATTTTATTTCCTCTTCTTTGTGAACGAATTTAATTACTGTCTTGGAAGCAAATTTTGTCCTGCAAGTTTTTCAACAAAATTTTATTCGAGAGTGTTTCATATCTATCATGAAAATAGCTCGCATTCTTTTGTTCTCATACCTCAACCAATAAAAAATTCTTTCTGTAGATTTATCATAAACTGTATAATTATTTATTAATATTGGTAATGCAATGCTCGATTTCAGATATACTTTTAAACAGGCATTATATTTTAAAAATCAATTATCCATAGTTAATTATAATTGGGAATTTATTAATTATAATTTTAGCTTCGCGTGTCAAGAGCTGAATGTTCTAATCGTGTGTTTATTAAATGTGAATAGTTTTTCTTGAAACAAAAGTTTCTTCATATTTCAAAACTAATGAAAGAAAGGAAACGTAATTTATTTCTTACTTTATATAAATAAATAAACAATTCAAATGATTTGAATAGCGTACAAATAGATGTTGTAATAATAAAAATCATATTACAATCTTCAGTCAAAGAAGCTACTGAAGTTTGTATTCATAACTTCTGCAGACAGAAAAAAATAATTATGTCTGTAAAACAAAATTGACGGATCAAAATCCGCTGAAACAAAAGCATCATTTCGCGCTCTCAGCAAACTAGATCATATAACTTATAACTAACATAAAATAACATCAGTCACATTCTTCGATGTCTGCTGCAAAAGTGTAGAAATCATAAAAATTGGACAAGGAGATAAAAAAGCACACGATTGACATTTATAAAAACACTTTATGGAAAACGGTCCTGGCGTGATATTTGCTCAACAATCATTTCACTTTTAGAGTTGGTGGCGTGCGATATCTCGCGGGTCGATAGCCTTGATTTTCTTTTTATTAAAGAAAGTTGCGAATGATCGGCTATTAAGCGTTTCTTTGGCGAGCTCAAATTGAGCGGCGTGACAGCGCCAAGTGAAAGCAGAAAGTTATAACACACCGAGATGCTGTAACACACCGCTGGGGAAAGTCTTTATTCTCCCACCGCGCGATCTTTCTCTCGTGCAGTTTTTTATGGCAACGAAACGCCGCGGTTTACCACGTGTTAATTGCACTCATGCTCATTTTTCTACTTGCTTTTCCTGCGCATTTACTTTTGTGTGAATGCCAGATTAACGTCCCATTTTTTGCACTGCGACGAATACGCTGATTTGTGAAATTTAATTCGATCAGCAAAGTGTCAATAATCTTACTGACTTGAGTGAAATCTAATACTAATTTTAGAATAATCAGTTTTCGTATTATAATAATGTTGCATTTTCGAATTGGATATTTTGATGATATTTATTATTCAGAAAAATAAAACATAATAGTGATAACATTTATTATTCACACAGCGATCGATATTCAACTTCAATTTAATTTTTGATCACTCGTTAATGCTGAATATAGTCGCTTGAATTTTATATATAATTTTCATACGTATAATATATTCTTTTTCATCTAAAATATGTATCGCGGTGTAATGTAAAAGATATTTTCGGTTCTTAATTGAATATCAATTAGCTTCACTTCGAGTATAATTATTATTACTCAATTGAAATAAAATTGACTTCTCCAAATTTATGAAATGAGTAATTTCGTCTCAGGTGTAACAAATAGATATTAAATATTCATAGAAGATTATAATTTTCAGTTTCTAAAGCAACAGTGGTTCCATTGTATGAATCATTCATTTGTTTTGTCATTCGTTTCCTAATTTCACTTTTACTTCATACGCGTACGAAAGTTAATATTCTTGTTTATCTCAATTAATTCACCATAATCAACCGAGTGAAATTGCTTAACCAATTTCCTTTCAATGCATTATATTCTGTAAGAAAATGAAATCTTAAAAACAATTCAGCGGCCTCGAAATAATGTAAAATTCCGAGTAATTGAAGAAAGAAACCGAGGACTAACGACTGAAATTTGTGTTGCAGAATTCGATGGAACAACAGTGCTGTGTCGAGTATGCGGTGACAAGGCATCTGGGTTCCATTATGGAGTTCATTCCTGCGAAGGATGCAAGGTGAGTGAACGAGAAACACGCCTATTGATTCGACGGAGAGAAACTAAGCGGCCTCTGGCGTCGGCTCTAAGTCAAAAAAGTGCGACCGAAAATAAACCAGAATAGGCGCGCGTGTTCTCGCGGAACCGAGTTGGCCAGGAAACCGAAGTATGTGAGCTGTGAATAAGAGCGTTTCAAGGATATCACACGTGTTATCGACCTAGCCTTGGGTTTTCTCATCCAAACGAGTCAAAAGCCACCGCTAGTAGCATACCTTTCGACGACCCGTCAAGGCTCACTGCTCAATGTCAATCGCCCACGCGTTTCGACATTCATTTCCAAACGTTTTCAAATTCACAGAAGAAATCAACAAAAGTCACTATAATTCGAACTGAAAAAACTGCGCGATTCTTTGCTTATTCGCTCTTTTCAATTCTCAGATTAAACATTTGAATACAGAAAACGCTTATTGAATAATTACTTCAATATTTTCAAAGCTTTGTGTAAATCGAAACTCATATTTTCGCAAGCATGAAATTTAATATGTGGGGTAGTTGATTCAGAAATGGTGATATGAATATTCCGTTTTGCTAAGAAATGATGTTTTGAGGAAAAGTACATTTTCACATAGAGTTTAGGAAAGAGTAGACAATAGACATTTAATCTCGAGTTAGCATTAATTATGAGATGGAAAATAATTCTTTTTAAAGTTGAAAGAACATGTTGTTGAACATGTTGGCTTTCGGCAAATTGGCATTTCCGAGTCTCGAAGGCCGCCGAGTCAACGTCCTCGTGCTCTTCTGACAAGCTAGTGGGGAACGCACAAATAGTTCCTTGAAAATAGTGGTGGTACTATCCCTTCCACTTGGCTATGCGCTCCCTCCAGCTACGACAATCCGTCTTGTCCACATGGCTCTGCAATTCTCGATTTTAGTCTTCTAGTTCAGCGACAGCGTTTAACACATTTACAGCAACAGTTGCTTTACAATAATCAAACTTTTCACAAAATTGTTAGTATAAAAAATCACTTTACAATTCAAATATTCAATTTTCAACATGCTCCTTTTTTGAACTTTTTTCTATGAAAACAATTTGCATCATATTAGAAAGAGCATTTACATAAATAAAGACATTAAATTGAATTACTTTGAAAGAATTTGCTGAAAAAAATAAGATGAATCGTATTTGCCCGGCATGTTCCATTTGAAACAGTTCAAATAAATAGTCCAATGTATCATCGCTTGCTATTTTATTAGCGACGAATTAGACATGTGCTTTCCCTGTTGCAAACAAGGTCGATAGTTAGTTGACTAGGTCAGTAACTTATGGGCAAAGTGGCAGAAAAGCTGCATGGCGAACGAGTCTGCTGTTATCCGAGTGACCTAGCCGCTAGCGGTAGTGCGTCTTAGGGTACTGGAAGAGGAGTCTTGTGGAAAGGGAAGAGAACGCGGAAGAGTGTTGGATATCTTTAAGACTAGGTCGCTCGGTCGCACTACTGTTGTACTATTTTGCTATACTTGTATGCTCGAGGCTACATTGCGGGGACGTTACTCCGACTCTCATGGTCGTCACCGCCCCATATTTGGTGGCGCACGCTCCACGCGGTCGAATCTTCGTGTCAAAATCCCACCTCGCCATCCTATTTCTCGCTCTACATTGCTCTTTGGCCTAAAACGCCATACACTTTTATATCAAGTCAATTTCAAACTGTGTACTATTGTATATCAAGCGATATCGGTTGGGATCAAAAAAATCGTAATCTGCAAATTTGTTGTAATGTATTTGGAAAAGATTTAACGAGATGTGAAACAAAAACGAGACGAAATTGCAATGGAAAAAGTATTTGTCACAACAAAATATAGGTCTGCGCTCGAGAATCTTATCAAAAAAAGGTTGACGCATGATAAATATTGATAATGACTGTTCCAGAAAGTTTGTTTTAAAGACGAAACAGTTTTTTATGTGTCTCTAACAACAAAACAGAAAGACGCGGAGGAATAAGTTAAAAATAATTGAGTTGACTCAAAAGCGAAATTTCTATTCTTTTTATGAACAGAGGAAGTATTTATATTTTTGATTTGTGGTCTCGATGATTAAAGACATAAAACAGAAGTGGCGAAGCGAAATGTGGGAGCGGTCGCTAGCAGGGTTGAAAATCGGGCTAAGGGTGCACTAACCCCCACGCGGTCGACGACCTCAACGCCAGAGTTACGTCATGCTTCCCCCCACTTAATCTTCACTTTTGACGTCGTAACGAGTCATGATCTCATTTTCGTTTGATTGCATGGGTATTTTGGTGCTCCGCGCGAGGTTACCGACCCCGCTGCATCTACTTTAGAAACAGGTCAGCCGCTTATTATTGTGGTAGGTGTACCACTGAACACAACGCTATATCTATAGAATACTCTAGATTATACTTCACAGCCAGCGATGATGGATCGCAACCTCGCGCTCGCCATAACAATAGCACGTGCATCATACCCAATTATATTTCTAATCGATTGCCAATCATTTTTTTAACCAATTATAATCAACAACCCTCGTCACTGAAACTAAATCGTCCAATTTGCATACTTAATGAATATGTGAGTGTCCAAGTCTATTAGCTTGCGTTAATTTTAAATATGGAAAAATATGGAAAACAAACCCATGATGAAATCTTAAACAGCGACGGAAGCTAAAGAGCTGAGATATTGAATTTTCGGAAGGGAAATAGTAGGAAGAAATTGGAACCAATAGCTAAAATGGTGTCATCGATCGGTGACCTGATAAAACGGGAGCGTGCAATGGACTGTGGCAGAGATATTAAGCCCTGGACTAGCAAATTCTTGGGGTCGAAGCGCGCGGTTAATGCCCTCGAGGTTGCGCGAGGCGCATGCGCGAACTGTATGTACGTCACCGTTACTTGGTTTCGTCGGGATTTCGTCCCCTCCCATTTCGCCCGCGCTCCGCGATCATCGCTCGCGTTCACCTTCCCCTTCGCGAGTATTTGCGACGCGCTACTACCGCTCACCACGATCGCACGCGGCGCGCTCCGGTCGTTGGCCTCGCGGCCATCGTATCCCACACTCTTCACAACCTCGCACTACCGTCACCAATGCCTGCAACTCGCATTTTATGTATTAGACTTTTCGAAAATCAAAAAATTCAACCTAATTATCTCCAATTGCAGCTACATCGTATAAGGTCACGTGGAGTTAAATAGCATATCATGAAATAAATTCTTTGACATGCATAAAACATTATTAATGTTGTAGCAATTTCAGATCATTAGTTTTTGTTTTATAAAACTCTTTTCAGGCTGCATGTCATGTTTTTTTTTTTAGAAAAAAACGTACGATGTTTAAATTGATTATGAAGAATATAAGATAAGATAAAATTCCAAATAAATTGGGTTTTTAAAATTGATTTTATATATGATTAGGTGATGTTTACATCTATGTTTAACAGTGTCGAAGGCGAGAGATTTTTATTTGCATAAAATTATAGTTCTGAATATATATTTACTGAGCTTTGATTTTGCGACAAAATATGGAATTTAGAGTGAAGTATAATTATATAAATATGAAATTAATGTATCGAAGTCGTAAAGTTATGATAAAAGGTGATCGACCTTTGACCCGTTTGCACGTTAGAAGAGATCGATGCACCACTTAGGTCCCCGCCGACCTGCCGAAGGGTTCATCCAGGGTCGCTGCCCCCATCCGGGTTTCGCATAAGTTACGCGCTCTGATTTCATGTGATAACAGCTTCATTTTAAGCCACCTCTATCGTCTTTTGTGGTAACAATAACGAAGACAATTTTGTGAGTGAAATCACGTTATAATGTACCAATGATGACGAACACTATTTACGAAATATCTTGCAAGGATCATGCCAGACCTACCCTAACCCGTTCACCGTTCTCCAAGTTGTGATCCATCTGTTCTTTTCGCTACACAAAAGAAGTCCAACTATTTAATAAGCGTTAATTTATATAATTTCCGAGTCTATAATGAATTAGAAAATATACTAGTTTTCTAAAAAATTCTTATTAAATAGATTTAATAAGAATTGTTAGGTTAATAAATAATTGTACAATTATTAATTTTGGTCAGATGAAACAAAGATTATTTTGATACGAAAGTGATATTAGGCGGGAGATGGATGATTTTGAAAATTTGAACAAAAGTTGTTAGGAATTTGAAAACAAATCACTAACTAGAAATTGAAACCGAACTAAAGTTGTGTCATGTCACTGGTCCATTTGTAATATTTTGGAATCGTGGCGACAAATTCCTGATTAGTTAGGTCACGTGAGTGAATGTTCGAGAAACGCGGCTGGGCGAAGCTTGCGGACCGGGTGATCGCAAAGTTGAGGTAGGCGAGGTCGCGAATTCTGACGTCACGCAAGTGATCCGACTCGTCGCCGAGGCTGTGTGAATTGGAGTTGGCCCGCGCGTGCGCGTCGTCGCGGTTGCCTACCTGACTGCCAGCACGAGTGCGTTATATAATCGCGAAAGGTCGATGACCGCTTGTCCGCGGGTCACCGGGGTGTGCATGCAAATTCGTTCGCGCACCCCTACGTGCCGTTGACGAAACGTCGTCGTACTTAAATTCGCGTAGAATGTTCTACTGCAAAAGAAGCAGTGCCTAGTCGAGGTAAACAAAAAAACGTAACGAGTGAAGAAAAAAGTTGAAATTTTGGCGAGTTGTCAGTTTCGTGGGTGGAGTAGGGCCGTCGATCTCTCGGGAGCGAAAAGGCGGACAGCGGGGCAGCGGCGGGTGGGGGGTGTGAGAGGGAACGAACCCGTTAGTAGAGCAACGGCAGCGTGTCGGCGTGCGCGCACTTATGTTAGCGTTGGCCAGAGAGAGACGGGCTGATGGGTTGAGGCGGGCGCGCGAGCGCGAGTCAGCAGCTCGGGCAGGCGCAGAGACTCTCACTTTCACGTGGTGAACCGCGGGTGAATGTCCGGGAATTGGGTCAGAGGGCCCCCACTTCGGCGCTCGCGACTCGCAGCCAATGTGCCGAGCCACTCTATGCTCTTCGTGCTAGAAAGAGAGCCAGTCTACAAGCGAGTTCCGACACATACGGTCGACGACCAGCCGAACGCCGTTCGGTCCGCAACAAACTTAAGCTCGCAAATTGCGTTCGTGTGTGCATTGTGAGAATTCGCGAACTGTCGAATTCTTCGTAGTTACTACGAGCGTTACGTTTGATCTGATACATGGGGTGCTTGTGCGAATGTGATTCGGCCAACCCGCGTACGGGGAACGATTGTTCCTCCGGGTCCTCATCTGATAGCGATAGCAGTCAGACTGACGAAGGTTTTGCTGGTGATTCACAGGGTTTTTTCCGGCGCAGCATTCAGCAGAAGATCCAATACAGACCCTGCACTAAGAACCAACAGTGCAGCATTCTCAGGATCAACAGGAATCGCTGCCAGTACTGCCGACTCAAGAAGTGCATCGCTGTAGGCATGAGTCGAGATGGTAAGTGTTATCAATTAACATTATTCATTCCTAAAGTGTTACTCTCCCGGGCAAGCTCATAATCAATTCCCCGGGAAAACCGATTTGGGTTACGGGAGCATCGACCTTTTACGCAATGGCCCCACCATATCGCAAGCAGCGAAAGTGCTCGTTCGCTGTTTCGAGAAAGTAGCCGTCGTAACCAGTTTTTACGGTCGCGCCATGGGTCCCTAACATTTGCGCAAGTATCAACAATCATTAGTTCAATTAGTGCCAACAAAGGAGATCATTTGTCAATCAGATATAATTCGTTTTTATTAACTCATTGTAGAACGTGCTTGGGAAATAGATTCGGAAATTAATCGTCGGCTCCTCTCAAATCTATGCAAACAACTGTGTGATCGCTTTTACGCGAATTACGCGGGGTCAATAGTCTCACAAGCCGTGTACTTTGCAAGTGGTTCTGTCCATGGAAGGAGTACCGCTACGCGCCGCTACATCCTCCGAGGTGCCCCACTACCACTCCACCCACTCCACTCCGAGCTTTCCCTTCTTTCACCGACCGGCCAAGGAGTTACGGAGCACCAAAGCGCCGTCGCGTGGCGCCGCGTGGAAACCTCACGAACTTCGCGCCTTATGACCGTTGCTCTTACGTACGACGCATGCTCTGAAACATGTTTAAATGATACGGGTCGTTTGTTTTGACTTTTATGCTTCCAAAATACAAACAAGCATTGACAACAAAACCAACAAATACAACAAATAAAAATGATCTCTTTACAAAAATAGTATAATTCGTTTTTCATAGTCAAAGGAATGCAATTAAAATAAAATATTGAATATAACTAATGACATGAGAAACATTAAATGCGTATTAACTCGTTAGTAATGACTGCGGAGAAGCTGAAAGTCCAAGACAAAACAAGAGAACAAAAAAAGACATGACGGTATGAACTCGCGCGCGTTCGTTTCTCTTACGTCTATAGGTATATCGGCGTGCAGACGCTTTGACGAGTGGTGGTAGTGGCGTATATAGGTCGGCGGTACGCCTCGTGCGGCTCGCGCTCAAACCAAGTTCAAGGCCAAAGGCTCGGCAAAGGCTACAATCGTATCAAGAGTAGGGGCCGTTGATGGTTGAATAAGCGAGGAGGGAGGGGGCTGTTGAACGCGGCTCGCAGAACGTCACTCAGTCAGCGGTGATGCTGTCTCGCGCTAGCACGCGTTCTTAGTCGCTCTCTTGCATTCTCACCGAAGCTACCGATACCGAGGAGTGACTCGCGATAACACGCGAGTCAGCCGCCGTCGGATTATCAGTTGGTGTCATGTTTCGTGGGTTAGTGTGCAATAAGTGACACATTGCCTTTTTATTGTTCGAATCGGTTTTTTTTGTTTGTTCTTTTGCGACATGGGAGACGAATTGCCAATACTTAAAGGGATCCTCAACGGAGTCGTCAACTACCACAATGCACGTAGGTGTCATTGACCAGAATCAAATGTTGGCGCGCGCCAACTAGTAGCACTTTCTACACCGCGCCACCTACTTTCTCGAGATGAAAGTAACATTCGCTTTCCCTCGGCCCGGTTTTGTCTCGTATTGGCCTTAATAGCCGATGATAACCAGGCGGTTTTTGTGTGTTTCAGCGGTTCGATTTGGCCGTGTGCCCAAACGCGAAAAAGCACGCATTCTGGCGGCCATGCAACAAAGTTCCCACAGTCGCTCCCAGGAGAAGGCTGTGGCCGCGGAACTAGAAGATGAACAGCGTCTTTTGGCAACCGTGGTACGAGCCCACCTGGATACCTGTGACTTCACTCGAGACAAGGTAGCACCGGTACTAGCACGAGCTCGAGAAACCCCCAACTATACGGCCTGTCCACCGACTTTGGTGAGTTATCTAATTCGCATTGACCTTTTTCTCCAACAATAATTATTCTAGGAGTCCTCGAAATTGATTTTCGCGATTTTGTTTACAGGCTTGTCCGCTGAATCCGAACCCGCAGCCCCTGACAGGCCAACAGGAACTGCTACAGGATTTCTCCAAAAGGTTTTCACCAGCAATCCGAGGAGTGGTAGAATTTGCCAAACGTATTCCTGGCTTCACGTTACTGGCCCAGGATGACCAGGTGACCTTACTCAAGGCTGGAGTGTTCGAAGTGTTGTTAGTCCGGCTAGCCTGCATGTTTGATGCCCAGACCAATAGCATGATTTGCCTCAATGGCCAAGTGCTCAAACGGGAATCCATCCACAACAGCAGCAACGCGCGCTTCCTTATGGATTCCATGTTCGATTTCGCTGAACGAGTGAACTCGCTGCGTTTGTCGGACGCTGAACTCGGATTATTCTGTTCGGTAGTGGTTATTGCGTCGGACCGACCAGGCTTGCGTAATACTGAGCTTGTCGAGCGGATGCACAACAAATTGCGAAGTGCGCTACAGACGGTCCTAGCGCAGAATCATCCGACACATCCAGATATCCTACGCGAATTGCTCAAGAAAATCCCGGATCTGCGCACGCTCAACACTCTTCACTCAGAAAAGCTCTTAGCGTTTAAAATGACCGAACAACAGCAACAATTACAGGCACAGCAACAACAACAGAGTAGTGGAACCCAACAGTCAAGCCACTGGAGCCACGCCGAGGATGAACCAGTAGCCTCTTGGTCTTCAGATGTTGCTCTAGACGAGGCGGTGAAAAGTCCATTAGGCAGTGTTTCTAGTACTGAAAGCACTTGTTCCGGTGAAGTTGCAACATTAACAGAGTACAACCATCATAATCAGCAAGTGACGGGTCATCATGCGTCCAGTGCACCATTGTTGGCAGCTACACTCGCTGGCGGCCTTTGTCCTCATCGACGACGCGCAAACTCCGGCAGTGCGAGTTCTGGCGAAGATGAACTTCATCGCGCTATTCTGGCGAAACCCTCTCAAATGCCACAGTGTCCACGGTTTCGCAAACTAGATTCACCGAGTGATAGCGGTATTGAGTCAGGAAATGAGAAACCCGACAAACCCGCTAGCAGCAGCACCAGTAGTGCACCAACGTCTGTCTGCTCGAGTCCGCGTTCGGAAGATAAGGAAGTCGAGGACATGCCAGTGCTTAAGCGGGTACTTCAGGCACCTCCGCTTTATGACACCAACTCGCTCATGGACGAAGCCTACAAACCGCATAAAAAGTTCCGAGCATTGCGACAAAAAGACAGTGCAGAGGCTGAACCAATGGTCTTGCAACAACAGCAACAACATCAGCAACAGCAGCAACAGTCTCAACTACATCTTCACCTGACCTTCCCAGGGGCAAGTACTCCCTCTCAAACTCACCGGCAGAACTCTTGTCCACAAACAGCGAGTCTTCTGAGCAGCACGCACTCAACGCTTGCGAAGAGTTTGATGGAGGGCCCTCGAATGACGGCTGAGCAGCTCAAACGTACCGACATAATTCACAACTACATTATGCGCGGCGATGCCGGAAGTCCTCGTTCTCCAGCAATCTCACCCTCACCTGCAGAACAGTGCGCCTCTACGACAACAAGTTCGCAGCGTTCACCTCAGGGATCCCAGGGTCTTCTCCAATGCGCGACCTCAGTCTATAGCAGCGCCAGGTGGCCTGCCACCTCTGTAATTACCACCACTACTGGCGCTCGCCAACAGCAGCAACATCAGCAACAGACCTCCCAGCAACAGTCTTCCCCGGACTACTACGTGCTAGGAGGTTCACCGACTTCCTCACCAAGGTACCTTTCTGCCGCAGCAACGAGTAGCACCAGTGGAGGTAGCCCCAGAGCAAATCCAGAGGGTGCCACTACGCTAGTGCTTTCGAGCTGCTCTGGAAATATGATGGAGCTGCAAGTGGACATTGCTGATAGCCAACAACCGCTTAACCTGTCCAAAAAGTCGCCCTCACCTTCGCCCAGGCCCTCCCCCAGGCCCATCCTTGGCTCGTGTAAGGCCCTCTCGCTTGAGGCGTAGTGGCGTAGCGAACATCGCTCCTCACCGTCGCGATGATGCCATGCCGCCTGCATCCTAATTCGGCGGCCGGTAGGTGGCGTGCTGCGCGAAACCGCTACTCACAAGACAAGTGCCAGGACGCTCTGAGCGCGTGTAAAACCAAATAATTTATTATCTTTTTTCGATTGCGAATGCTGAATTAAGCAACTTGGACGCTCCAGTTAAGTGCCAGTGTGCTTCGACGTTTACGCAAACGAATTTCAACAATATAATCTATTACATGTGATAATCATGGACATTGTGCATCCTGTACAGTCACCACCTCATTCACCAATCATCTACTCTACTATGTTCATTGACTATTATCAAAGTAATTAATATTATTGTAATATCTATCAATATAGTTATCGTAGAACTTTTCGTGTGTGCAGACAAATGTGTATCTGTGTATGTGGAGATGAATGAGAAAGATGATGCGTGTCCGCGTGCAAAACATTCGGGGCTTTCCGGATAATGAAAGGTTTACGAACTTATCGACCCACAAGACAAATCTTATTTACGTTTTGTCATGAGACTGACCGTTCGACGTACCTCCGATAAAGTATATAAAACAACGTCATTCTATTATTATCATTCAGTACCAGAGAGGTGTTAGGCTTTTCTCGTAGTGTCCCAACGCAGGTATTCGAAGTTCATAATACATTACGCGCAGCCTGTAAATAGTAGTCACTTAAGATCTTAGCTCCTAGGAAGTGTGGATCGTACGATGCGGGAGAGAATGGAAGAATGAGAGAACAGATAAATAGAGAGAGCGAGAGAGAGAGCGAGAGAAAGAAATACAGAGAGAGAGAGAGAGAGCGAAACGACGTAAGGGGAGAGAATGAGAAGCGGCTTTTCTCGTCAAAGGAAAGGGAGAGCGAGAAAGAGAAAGTTGTCGTTGCCTCCCACTTAGCCTCACCTTCGAATCCTATGCGTAATCTCACATATACTGGATATACAGAATCCTGTTTGAATTCATGTGTATTTATTTCATTGCTCCAGAATGTCCTATCCTTCTTCCTGGTAATTCGCAACAAAACTGGCACAAGGGATATCTTTAACCCGGGGATGCGAAACCAACTCTGTATGTCAACGAAAATGATCGTTAATCCGAGTTAAAGATCGTTCCAACAAAACAAATGAACGGATCCGCCCGAACGTTTCTATCCTGTAATACACCCGACCCGAAGAAGTAATAGCGTTAATATTCGTATAACGTTATACATAAACTATACATAATTATAATAGTAAATGATACATAAAGTATGATATATTTCTCTATATTCATTAAGACGAGCAAAAAGTGGAATACAACAGTTGTTATTTCTGGTAATGTAATGACGAAGATCATGTATGATTGTGGCGAAGTTAAGTTAGACCGACAACAAGTATGGCGAACATTATGAAATGTCATTTCTGCGCGAGCAACACTATACAGCCCCAGTGAGCACGTCGTTTTGTACGCTTGGCAGTTGTGAGGTCGTTTGAATAAACATTGTCTGGTGAATTATGCATATAATTTGTCCATTATTTAGCGCCATTCAGTTCTTACCCCTACCTTCCACTCAATTGCCTTGAACTTCGACGCCGGTCGAGAATAATGCCGTAATCAATCCTGATAAGTATTATCGGTATTATTATGGGCTTTCGCAAATTTTGTTATTTTTTCTAGTTCAGTTTCGTTTTTTCTTTTTTTTTTAATGGTAGATTTATTTTTCGGATTTGACCTTGCTCGCTTAATTCTTACTATTATCATACGCTCTTTATCTCGATACGTTGACATTGGATACTTTATTTTTGTTATAAAATTTTAATTGATCAATCATTCGGATTTAACGATAAAGATAATATACACTATACTATTAATTTACGACTTGAAGATTTCTTAAGGACAGATGATACAATTCAGATACTTCATATTTGGCGAAGGTAAGTTATTGATTAAGATATTTTAAAACAATCTATATATTATATACTTTTTTAGAATATTAATTATAGTTTTTTTTCCGCATAAGCCATCATACGAATTCATATATTTTATATTTATATGTTTTATTCGTAACAATATCAAAATTTCAAATTGACAATCATGTGATTAAAATATCAACTCATTAATGTTTAGAAGATTGATCAAAATTACCGTAGTAATAAATATAAAAATACGCAATAATTAAGGTCATATTTGAGAGATAAGGAAAATGTTATATTTTTACATTTGTTGAAGTGTATAATTCATAAATGAAAAGATAAAATGAAGGCTGTACAATAACAATGAATTTGTTTTGTTAAGGAAATTATAATTTTTATTTATCCATATTCATTTTCATAACTCATTAGGTTATTCGTTTCAGTTTGTATAAGTTCAAAGTACGCAGAAGTAAAATAATAAAATAAATTGTGATTTAAAAATGACTGACTATATAATTGCTATGGAATGAGATCGAAAGTTATATACGAATTTCTAGATTAAAATAATGCATTTGTACGCAATTTAGAACCACCTACACCGACGAAAAAACTATCTTGCTTTTCATAAGAAAGAAGTGGCTCGTGGCACCAGGTGGGCGTTGGTTGCCACGCAACCTGCCTATATACCTCATTGTGCTTTTAAACTGTCATTTCTTTCTCTGTCTTAATGTATTGTAAGTACACTAAAAATCAATGATTGATTCAAATTCTAATTTGCTTATCTTTGCTCTTATTAGAGAGGAATTATAGAAGAATGCGAATATTTCGTAATACAAAAGTTAATAGTGATCCTATTGCTCGGAAAAAAATTGTCAGCGCTCATATTTGATCTGTGCAAATAAATATAAATGTTAACATGAATTGTGATATATTCGTGCACGATTCGAGTACACATATTTTTTTTGAAAATTTTTTCATTTTTCATTTCTTGTTTGTTATGTTTATTTCACGGAAAATGAATAATTAAGAAGTCAGTCTTTTGTAAATTGATAATAAAATAATAATTTGATTATTTTCATTCTAAGTGTCCTATCAATTGAAAATTACAATTTAATAGTAATGCATATAGATAAATTACATATGAAAAAGAATAATATGTTTGAAGACGGAATAATTTTAAGCGTCATTAAATTGAATTCATAAGATGACGCTGAGAAGATTAATAAGAATTAGAAGATTCATTTTTAGAGCAGGAATGCTGTTGTTTGAACTTGAAACACGAAAAATTATCTATTATCGATAATAATCAATTTATATATAGTAACAAATTTTTCCATTTGCGACTGTGAGCGATTCAAATATCAGTATCAAGATTCTATTAGATATTTAACCCATTACCGTTAGCGTCACCTAACTTTAATTGTATTTCGCATACATTATTTTATTTTGTTATATTTGTTCAAATAAATGTTATCGCATTTTTTACGAAATTCGGTTTGTTTGATTTATTACAAAACATTAATTATTTTATTAATTTAATTCTAGTTAAATTAAAATCAATTTCGTTAAAAACAGATAACACGCACACATATACAGAAGTGTCATTTTTACAAAGAGTTTTGACTTTTCAATGGCAGTAGGTTAAAGTGCTCTTATCGATGAAGATTATTTTTTAATAAAAAAAATGTGTCAAAAAACTGATATTATAAAGACGATGATCCAAATTTAAGAGCAAAATTAATTTCATTTAACGTAATTTTATCGATTACTTAATCGATTTTAAAAGATCTAGACATATTAATTTACCATTTAAATTGACTTGTAGTTCTAAATTTAGTTCAGTATTATTTACAAACATTTATGATCGTGATAGTAACCACAAATAACCACATAATTACATTTCTTTCGCATATCAACATTAACATATATATTTCGACACAGTTCAAATATTCCTTACGATGTTTACTCGAATTGTAAAACATTCCGCACTGTCGAACATAACTATAGAAAAATCATTTATGTCCAGACCAAAATAATCTGTAAATATTACTATTTGTATTCAAAACCATTATTCGTTTACAATGAAAAAAATGTCTGCTTTTATCGTACGAGTGATTAAATAAAACAGCAACATTTTTTATTTGTATTAAAAAGTTGAGTTCATTCGAATAGAGAAGTTTCAATGTGGGTTATAAATAAGGGTGATGAGATCGGTCCGGCGACCCTCGAAAGGTTGGCAATACTCAGTCGCGTTGTCCCTGACAGCGCGGAACATTCCCAGACTGGACTGTAGTTTAGCCTCCAGGACGCCCTCGCTATGTGTGCCTTGTACCTCTTCTTTCTGTGGTTCTCTTTCTTTGTCCCTTCGAGTGTTTGGCTTGTCTTTCTTGTGCTACATCGCAACCTAATACTCTGTCAAGCCAAGTCGGGCAAAGGAGCGCGTTCAAGGCCCAGCCGAGGTCGCAGACATAACCGATGACCAACTGCTACCATCCTCCCTTCAAACACTCCCTCCTGTGTTTATATAGTCCGTCGATCCAAATAACTATACAAAGAAGGATGCAAAAAAAAACGTTATCAGCATAGGCGCATTTCATTCATTCTTCTAGAATTAATTCAATAATACATTGAAGAAACAAAAATTGAATTAGTCACAAATTTATTCAATCATAATAATTATCTTATACTCAGCAAGCACATTTTTCTAGACAAAACATATCGAACTATTAAACAAAATTGTATTAACATTGTGTAAATATCTATTACACGCGTCTCAACTGATAACTCGAAGTGTAATTGATTAAGGTGTAAAGAAATGTATTCTACGTATAAATAAAACGTTATCATTTTCTACCTAGTCACATAGCTAATAGATTCAAAACTTTTCATAATTAATATCAAAAATTAATAACATTTTTAATAAAATATTATTTTTAAATTTGTTTCATTTCTCTTGTATGTGTAGGTATAAAAAGAATAGTATTCAATTACATTGGAAAAAAATTCATTTTATTGATTTATGAATGTCGGTTCAGTTGTAGCATTTATACTTATAATAATTAGTAAATTGCTATTGTTTGATGTAGAATATTTAAATCTAATTTGTTGATAAAACTGATTTGAACCGATGTTGTAAGAACTCTGGTTTTATGTTCGATTGACGACCTTCATCTAAAATTTGTACATCTCAAAGCGTAGAGCACACTCACCTACACCATAACAAAGTAGGGGAGAAAAGAATACGTAGAAAGAAAACGAGCCTGGCGTCCTTCGATTTAGACTTTTTAAAGCGTGGTACCCCAGGCTTTGGCCGCCTGTTTTATTTACGTCTGCGAACTCTCACAATTTTTTCTGTTGCAAGGAAGCTTTACGTGATATTTGTTCTATTGATGTGCGAATAGTAGAAGATCCCAGAACGTCCCGTGCTTTTTACTTGCTAATCTCAAGGCGAAAGAGTTCAGACAATATTGGATAATACATGCAAATGTATGAGTCTCAAATACAAATTCATCGGAGTCTACATACTGTGATCATGTATATTAAAACACAGCAGCATCATTTTTATTTATCGTTCCTTTATGCTAATATACATTGTTTAAACTATATATTATTAAAAGTATAATTTCTAGAAAAAACATGCAACATTTAAATTTACAAATAAGTTTTTTACAGAGGAAGATTCTGCTGTTGAATAGAAAACTTACAAAATGATTTATAAACGAATTCCATAATAAATGGTAGAAATCAAAATTGAATATATTGACATCTAAAATGATTTACATCAGTTCGTGAACAAGTTTAGAATATTAAAAACTAGACATTTTAATTGCATAAATAATGAATGAAATGTAGATTTTAACTTTGGATTATTTTTTGTTCATCATAGCAGCCACGATTCTGGCCGGTTGAAATTAGAGCATACTCGGCCCTGAAGGTCATGGTCTTGCCACGACTCGGTTTGTTGATAAAAACAAACATAAAAAATACAGATGTACAAAATATAATCCGCGGAATGTAAAGCGTTCATGGCGGTGTCTGGATCATGTTTTAATCCAGACTAATTCCCAGACAGCAAAGGAGACGATCTGTTTCTCTTTACGATTGGTTTAATGGGAATAACATGGCGAGGCTAGTTGTATCAGCAAATCTATTCGCTGAAAAAAGGTATAGATCATAAAAATTATTTTTACTCCATCTCCACCATTCAAAACTGCACAAATAAACCATTACGTTTTTCAATCAAGTATTACAAATGTGGGTCAAATTGATTTTCTAGACAGCTTTGAAATTCGTCGTATATTATCTAATGCGTATTAAATATATTATAAAAAATATAATTAGTATAAATATTATACTTTGAACATTATTAAATATAGATTCTTGTCTCATGTTTATCGTTCGATAAAAGTCTTACGAGTCTTACGATATTTGTCTTATGAAATATACGAATTTCAGTATATAAATATTGTTCTTAAAATATCGAAAGACAAAGTTCTATTTGTATGATTAAGATATTAAAAAATAACAATTTATATTTCTTACATGGAATCGTCTTAGTCATATCCTGGCAATATTTTTAATTCGTTCGTTTACATATTACAATGAGGCAAAGCCAATTGAGTGGCTCAATTAATAGCGAGGACAGCTCGGGGCTTTGGTAGATTCTTGACCCTGGAAAGTCGCAGCGTAATCAAGTACTGTGTCAGCATTTAATTGACGGTCGTGGTGTCAGAATCTGATGAGAAGCGCTTGATTCAGTGCGTATACTCGTCCGTTTTGCGAACATTAAGTCTATTGGATGTGGTATTGGACCAAGGCTGAATAGTAGGCAGATTAGGCAAGCTCCCTTTGGATGATCGAAGCATCTTCAAAATCTGCTTCACGCTTACGCCTACTAATCATCAACAATTACAATGATTTCGTCAACTATTTAACTTCATTTTATCATCGTCATGACCTGAAAAGAGAAAAGTTATTTAGACCACTGGAACAAGACCTTGATATATCTATTTTTCAAAAATAAAATCTACTCAATGAAATTTGCTAATTCATATAACAATCAAAAATTGCTTCGTTTTTGAAGGGACTGTGTTAATTATAAGAAATGTTTTTTAACATGAGTTTGTATTTTTGAGTGTGTTTTGAAGAATCTAATGGACATTTAAGAAAATCTACAGTTAGTGAAACAAGGATTGAATTATATACTTGAGCTTATTTTTAATGAAGCTTGTTAATTAATGTTTGTTCATTTAGGTAATTTCTTAATTTGCTTATTTGAATTACAATACACTTTGATACTCTTTTGTTTATCGTGTCAAAAATAACGCAGGAACTGTCACGATATGTCTTGGGAACACGAGGTTACGTTGACGTGATGTATGTGTAATTTATTAAACGTCAAAATTTAAGTTGTGATTAAAATGAATATTTTCCAAAATTATATTCCAAGTGTTATTTAATCGGCTCTTCATTTCAGGATTGAAAAACAGTCATTCTAAAATTACATTGATATATTTCTTAAAAGTGTAAAAATTATTATACCTCATTACGTTAATAGCTTATTTCTGTATATTTTATTTATAGTGTTATGAAGGTAAAATGAAATTGTTCCAATATTCAATATCTTAGATTCGATGTGTTCTGATTTTCGAGACATATTTAATTTGAACTTTTTCAGACGAAGAGACGTTATGTTTATTATTTTTTTATATATAGCCACATTAAATGACAGGACCCCATTAATTTTAAATGTAACAAATTAGTATTCTGATTTTCAGACTTTATGAATTGAAATAACATAAGTTCGTATTTGAAGTTTTAATTATGCTACTCGAATTGAATCTTTAGAATGTGATCAGACTGGCTGAAAGAGAGTCTTAAGTTAGAACTAATTTGGGTCATTTTATTTAAGGAACTTTCTTATCAGGATCGTGGTAAATATTTATATATATTTATAAATTTTTCCATATGTTGATGGATAATTGAAAATATAACATTAGTGTCACAATTATAATGCTGCTGATCATATACCGACATATATATATATTCATATGTCGTTAACTATATTTTACGCCATGTTTAAACTATATTTGTGTTTTGGTTTATTTTAAACATGGCATATTAAAAATAATTAATTACAGCAAAAACATTAATAAATTAAATCTGAATGAATTTCATATTTCATAGCTTCACTCATTCATTAATTTAATTTCTCAATTTTGGTTCTAAATTTCTCAGAATACTTTTATTTATAAAAACAAGTTCCATTTTATTATAATATCAAATATTTATTTCACGAATCCTTTGCTTTTAAAATTCCGTACGATTATCAAAAAATTAATGAAACGTGAAATTTGTATTAAAATATTATTTTGAAACGTTATTCATTAATCATCATCATTCTTGTACATCATTACTGTGTGATGTTTTATAAAAAATGCTTCCGTTATAAAATTTTTATGTACTCATATTAATAGAATTATTAACTATAGATAATTTTTTAGTATTCCGATAAATACTGTTGTTTTTACGAATGAAAGATAACAACATTATAAAAGCCTTTTAACAAGAAAAAGTGAGATGTGATTTTTATAATATAGAAGCCAAATATAGAATTCATCACATGAAGTGATTGTTTCAAATGAGCAGTGAAGGAAACAGAAATAAAAGCAGTGCTAGAAAAGTTGTATGTACGTCGCAGTCGATTGTAATTGGTTTCATCTTTAACCTTATCCTTCAAACAATCTTTTCTTAAGCAACAAATTCTTTGACATTTGTTGCATTTATTTGTCAAATTTATATATATTCCAAAATGATATAAAAGACTAAAATGAGTTGTAGTTAATTGAAATAAAATTAATTAACAAAATATATCTTATTTGTGGAACATTGATTTAATTACTTAGCTTACAAGACTTTGTTATAAACTATGGACTTTTAATTAAAAATTGAAATTTGAGAAGATTTCTCGTGTTTTGACTTTCAATATACTTTCCTATTGAAAAATAATGAGATTATATTTCGATACCACACTTAGAACTTGAATCAGCATTTTTACTACAAAATTTTAGTTTCTATAACTGATTTGTTATAAATAGATTTGTGAGTACTGCAGATTTTAAATAATTTAATATTCTTTGAATTCTTTTATAAATTGAAATATTCATTTCAACAGTCAAATACGAATTAATATAATTTCAGGTTTCTGAAAGTAACTGCTATTTTACCTGATAAGCGCGCTTAATCATCTTGCCATCATTTTACCAATGCTAAATATGAAACTTTTCTGTGTCTTGCAAATGATGCTGGGCTAAACTTTTCTCGAAAGAAATCCTTATCTTAACTGAATTGTTACCACAGCAAAAATTGTTCACTTTTACATCTACAAATGTTATTTGTGCATTAAATATTTTCGTGCCTCACAATAAACAGCTAACTTTTTGTGCTGAATTTTTAATGGAAGAGGTGAATGAGCCGCGTATTTTCTCTTTTTGTTGCTTTCACTTTCACGATCGTATAACTAGTACAAGCAGACTAGCTAGTTTATTGAACTAAATTACGATACACAATGTTATGAATTGAATCCATAAAAACGAAATTATAATAATTAATTATATATAAACTTCATTTTCAAAGCTAAGAAAATTTAAAATACACAAGTCTTGCCTACCTTTTGGTACGTATTGGTAATATTTTACGAATCGTAATTTGCGAAGTGACGAACCCGCCAGATTCAAAATGAAACATTCAACGTTTTAATAAAAAAAATTTGACATCTCATTACAAGAAGTATAAATGTAATGAAAAATCGTAAACTTCAGTTTATCATCAGTTGAATATAAACTAAAAACATATAAATTTCTATTCTACATTATTCATAGCTTCCACACTAGACATTAATGTTTTTTTTACTTCTGACAGTAAATGTAAGATTTTGAAATAAAACAGATTTAGCAGATATTTTTACTTATTACTGTTAATTTTGTTCATAATTTCTTCTAATTATTGATTTTAAATTATGCAGGAAGTAATAATTGTTTTACATTTCAATTAGGTAAAATTACATTATTATTGCATTGTTTATTACGGAATGATACTTTTCAACTCTACGAGACGTATATTGTTTATGCGCGTAGCTCTCACTGTGCACTTCATAATTAGAATCGCATTGCAGAAAACGTAATTGAATCGAAAGTATAATAATGTAGTATTTTCCAGCCGTAAGTTCGTCGGCCTTACATATGAACAACATCTGCCGTAAAGCAGCGTTCAATGCCATCGCTTTCTTCTAGACCATGAGAGTGCTTTGTCACACTTTTTCTTTCTAATGCACGAGTTATTACTGATACAAAGGTAACCTCAAGCATGCAATTTCCATCAATCCGTTCATTTACATTTTATAAAAGAATCATATTTTACAGATTTTCACATATTATCACCAAATTTGTTCATTCAAAAAGAAGTGTGAGTATAATTTATTACATAATAACTTACTCTTTTATTTCTAAAACATATTTTGATCAATTTATAAATTTGTACTACATTTTCAGGTCTTCTAATTCTACAAAACTTGTTTACGGTAGTTTACAATACTTTATTAATGAATACCGATGAAAAATATTCATTTGTAATCAGAAAGTTGCTGAAATAGAAAAGTCTAGAAACAATGTGTTTTTAGTTTCATTAATGATATTACATGCACGTAATCAATAAATGTGAATGGAAAATCTTTTTTCCGTGTTTTTCTATGGCAGTTTATGAGAACTTCTAAACTCGTCCATACCAGGAGTGTCGTTTGGATTTCTAGCATAATTTAAGCTGACATACTTTTATTTACGAAAAATAAGGGATCCATCAACGTATCACTAGTCGTCGTTTTTACCCTCTATAAGACACATATTGCGTGATATGAAATAAACAGGAATTGTCGTGGGTCATCGACATGGATTTTTCCACTATTTAATCTCATTTTCAAACATCCATTTTTCCGAAAAATAGTTTATTCAAATTGCTCAAACGCGAGGCAATTTTGACGAAATGAGAAGGATAAAAATAAGCAATAACCTATTTTTATAAGTTATGAATATTTTATGCGCTGTTTTCTCACTTATTATTCTTCTTTTTAATTATAAACTGACGTGAGCATAATTTTACTTCTAGTAAAAATTCAAAGCTCTGATCGGATTCAAAATATTTTTTATTTTCGTTTTTATAACTTTGAAATTTTATTCGAACAGGTTCAATAGATCGTTTTCCGAGATAAAATTGCCGCAGTCATTCGCTATCATCCAGAGCAATAACCTTCGACATCTGACGGCTAGACATACATATATTGTATATGATATATATGTGTTTGAGTAAGTAAAGTTAATAAACTCAGTCAACATAACGATGGTTCGTGACCAGGAAGATCTTCAATGCATGACTGATCCGTAGAAATCATGTGCTGGCACCATAATGAATTCATGATCTCTTGGTTTCTTTTTCGAACTCAACAAAACAGAAACTAAAAAAATGGTAAAATTTTTAAATTTCACTCAGAACTTTATAAGATATAGAATATCATACTTATTATACTTAAAAACGTACTATTAAAATATCAAACAGTAAATATTGTTCCATAAAATTAATTAAAATATAATTTTAAATTTGATTTTATATATGTAAAATTATAAAAAAAAGTTTCATATTAATTTTAAGAAATGTTACTTATTATTTTTTCAATATGTTCAAAATACTATTCAAATATATGTTGTTTAGTATTCGATACTTTTTATTTTTGTAGTCAATAGGGTCATATCTCAAAAACCATTTCAATTTCCAACTAGAAAGAGGTCGTCGACCTTGACGGGTGTTATATTATTTTCGTCAAATATGACAATCCAGAGTATTGGGGTCAAATCGATATAAATTTTGAAATTGTTTGACTCGCAGCGTTTAATCAAAAGAGCTTTTTTATTATCTGCAAACAGATTCGTGTATCGCTTACGACACTATTCTCTAAGATGGTATCGCCATTTAGAGAAATTTCACAGCTCAACATTTGCCCGCAAAGATTTGAAACATTACACATAATATTTATTTCGACAGAAGATTCAAAAATAAAGTCATAAAAAGGTGGAAAACATCAACACAAAAATTGTGTTTCAAGAAGGGAAATCATTCGCATGCGGGCTTTGAAAGTGTGTATTTTTTTAAGCGTAGGACGACACTTTCCGTAACGAAGTCGTTGCCCTGAGTTCGCGATGATTCCAAGCATAACGGTTTGCTTTTCTATACTTATTTCCTTCACCGAGTTCAACGATCCTGGTACGAAGAATATTCATTGCGGTAATCTTCGGTTTTTGTAATTTTTGCTAATTTAACAGCGAATAAGTTTAGTCTGTATAACCAAATATAAAAAGTAAACATAAAAACTGTGTATTCGATAGTGCAATTTTTTTTTATATCTAAAAGGTTCAGATTGTTCATTATTTTTTCGCTATTAAGTAGAAGGTTTGATGCGCATAAAAATAATTTTTTGATGTATTACTGATTTCTCTGATTTTTTACTTTAGTTTCTAGCTAAAAATATACACAACAAATGGTTCTACAAATAAAATTACACATAACTTAAATATGACAATTATGAAAATTGACCTGCAATACTGTATACCATATACCTGTATAACATATATAAAATAATATAGCCCGAAAATAATTATGAGTGATTTTTACTATGAATAAATGACAGTTTATAATAATTTCATTTACATAGCCTTATAAACATTTATTCACCATACAACCAATTATATCAACATAGAAAAAAGACAGAAAAATCGAAATTCAACACAAAATGAAATTTTCGTATAAAATGAACATGTAGTGTAAAAAAATCATTGTAGTACGAGCAAGACAAAGAGCATAAGAGAACAATTCGAAAGATACAGCTGAATATTAAGTAAACGTATGGCTCTAAAGATGGATGATGATTATGAGTCAGGCTGATGTCGACCACAAGTTCTGCTCGTGCCAGACGAAGTAACCATACCGTATGCTAAAGATTACCGTATATTTAAGCAGATAGAAGCCAAATTGTTTTTTTCCGTGTATCAAAAAAACTGTAGTTTATATGGGCCATTTTTAGAATACAAAAGACTCTAGAATTGGTTGATTATTTTTATTGTAAGGTATGTGTGATACTTTGTTACAGCAGCTATTGGCGTTAACAGTAAGTTGTTTGCTCAGAATTGGCAAAGCGGCGTTCGTTGCCCTACGGTGCAATTCTCACTCTCACATTTTACGTCTCTTCCGTCCAGCCGCCGCTCTAATTCTTGTCATGCATTCCATCTCTGTAGAACACTTATTGCACGCATTATTTTAGAACATAACTGCAAATATTTTGAATAATTTGAAACTAAATATTTATTTTTCTCAATAAAATGTATCATACTTTTAATATATCAATAAAAACCTTTGTAACTAATACAAATGTCATCGTATGGAAATATATTTTGGCAAGCTGATATTTTGTTATTATTTAGTGAATTTATATGTTGTATTGATTTGTTTAAAATGAAATAACTTCGTTTGAAACCAGGACATTTAAACAATTTTTTGAAGCCTGCTTAGAAGTAATTCATATTCATATGTTCATTAGAATTTAGTTTTTGAAAAATGTACTTTTAATACAGAACATGAATATTTTATACATTTCATATATGTTTTATTAATTGTACAAAATATAAATTACAAATATCAACTATTTTTTATGCTGAAATAAATTTAATAAGGAACAACAATTTTTATGTAATATTATTAAAATGATTATAAACTTCAGTTTAGACGCTATAAGATCAAAATACCACTTTAATCGAATTTTGATTAAAGCGGTAAAAACTTGACAGTTACCAAGAAATTTTGACCTTAATTTCATTACTATATACATTTGTATAAGCGATATGTGAAACTTGTAATAAAAGTATTATTTTAATCAGTTAAAAATCAGTGAATACTTGATGATTATGATATTAGTTTATCGATTTGTACGTGTTTTGAAATAATATTTATTATTTGAAATAAAATCTATAAATAAAAATGTAAAATGAAGTATATTTGATTTTTCTAAAGTATCTCATTATTCAGTCTACACTAAAATCACGAACTTATAGACGAGAAGTTTTCTCTAAATAAAATGGCGAATTTAAAGCATTATTAGCGAATTACTAAGTGGCATTGTATTTCCGGAAAAAACTGTAATTTTAATATAGAAAACGGTTTCCATTTTATATTTCAAACTATAAACACAGTTAATTTTTTCATACTTAAGATTATGTGCTTTTTAAAACAACCGTAATAAACAATTTTTGTAGCTTCTCTCAAAAGTAATGATAATCAGTACAGTAAATAAATTTACTACATTTCAGATATTTTATGGTCACATCGTTTACTAAACTAGTTTTTGAAATTACGCGGATTAAAAAATATTTTCAAAAATAAGTCAGACATGACTAAAAGGTAATGGAATGTAATATGAAAATGATAATGATCTAAAAAAGATTTAAAATTGATTAGGAATATAGTTGAGTTGAAACTATAATGAATATGACTTTTTATAGTTCAGTACATTTGATTATATATATCTATAAAAATTCAGTATCAAGCAACTGTTTGATTTTAATGTCGAGATTTGAACTCTCGTCTCATAAATAGATCTGTTTGTTGTTAATTTTATTTTTCAAATGTGCTGTTTCACGTCCAATTAGATTTAATGAATAAACAAAACAAGTGCTCAAAAGTAAGTTTGAACAAAGATTGCTCTAATAGTTCTTATTAAGGATCGATCAGGTTTAAGTCGGGTCAGGATGGAACTGACAATGTCAGTCTTTATGATATCTTGACGACCCTGGCCAGGGTCGTCTGTCCAGGTCAACTTAAGGTCAAGACAGAAGAGCTTTGATCTGACCAATTTTATATCAATCCGATAAAAGTCGGATATTGAACAGGGTCGGATTTTAATTGGACCAGTTCAAGGTAACGCATGAAATAAACCTATAAGCATCAATTTTCGGGGTTAATGAAATGTTTTAATCATGAAATGTAAACCTTTAAACGATGAAATTACTCACATTATTCTGCGGCTCTGACATCCTTAATATTGTTCAGTGCCTTAATGATAAAATCATTGCGTAAATATATTATTAGTATACGTCCATTATAAATCAATATAAAAATTGTGTCATAAATTGTTACCTAATGAGAGAAAGAGAGAGTGAATTCAGAGTGAAGAAAATCATCCGGATAACGAAAACAAATAGAACATAACGAAAACTTAAAGGAATTCTAAGGTTAAGAAAACTATCGATAGCTGAAACCGGCTTAAAAAATCATCAGAGCTCCAACACCCTGACTAACATTCTGCGTCATTGAGACTCGATTCCGGGTAGAAGTTGCCCGAGCGAGAGACTTCAAAATTTAGACCCTTGACTTTTGGCATTTTTTCAACGGGCACGGTCGATCTTATAGCGTTACTTTAACGTAACCAAATTAGCCTTATAACTAATTCAAGTATGTTTCGCTAATTTCATTTTTGGAAAATACAAAAGAGATAATAGGTTTTTTCTTTTACATAAATATAAAAAAGTATCTTCGGCTCCTCATCCTTACTGAACAGAATACGCTGCAAGTTGGTGTAAAAGGAATTTGTAATTCTCTCTTTTGCATACTAGGTATAAAATGATTATTTTGTAACAAGTATAAAGGTGTTTGTTTTTTATTTTTTTGAGAGGTGAATATACTTTAATTCTCTATTAAATCTAGAGATAAAACAGTAGTCGATGAAACAATTTGTTTTGATTGTTAAAAATTAAAGAATTAAGACCAAAAATCTCAAGCTCAGAATATTCTAGAAATATATTGAAAATACCTTAAACAGTGAAATACTATAGAATTCATATTTCCAATTAAGAATTGTAAGATTGGTTATAAATATTGGGCTTTCTGTATATAAGTTTATTTAAAAAACGTTAAAAAGTATTGTCATCCTTTTACTTTTAAGTTTAAAATATACAAGCTATTTAACTATATTGTTTGAATGCTTAAGATGAAAACGACATTTGTGATGAACAAATTGATTATGTTTTATTATAAAGAGCTAATTTGATCCATTCATTTTCGTATTGTGTTTAATATTATTCTAGAGTGGTAAATATTTTTCTCGAGTTAGAAGCATAAACAAGGGTCAAAACGAGGTCAACGTCGTAAAAACTTTTAAATTAGAATTATAATTGACAAATAAAATCAGCGTCGAAATACATTAAACAAATTAAAGTGGGTTTTCATTTCAATTGATTTAATGATTTACTCTTGTACACGTTATTTTTATTTTATCTTAAAATACAATTTTCAAGATTAGGTTCATTTCTGCATACATTGTTAAGTCTTGTGAATCATTGAACTTTACATGTAACGAAAATAATGGATGAAAAAAGAGGAAAGATAGGAGAGCATCACTCATTATAAGGAGTGGCAACTTTGTCGCGTAAAAACGGGTGGGAGGCTAATGTGACCTAATACGGGGCCAATCACCTCGTGCACCACGGTACAGTTCACGCAGCGCAATCACAAGTTTCTATTTGTATCTCATTACTTGTTAACAAGCGCTTAGCCATTGCAGATTTAGAACTACCAGATTCGTATCCATCCTTTACTTCAAAAGACAGAAATATCATTCGTCATACATGCAGTATAAAACAATCGCACATTTATTTTTAATGGCGGCCAGTGTAATTTTATTCAAATAATGTAATTAAATATTTTATCTAAAGGATTTCAAATATCTAAACTTGAAAGATTGCATCAAGTACTAATCTTTAACAAATTTATGATATTTTTTATTGCGCTATTATTTCAGTATAATTATATAATTACGTTTTCGACAGGATATAGTAACAATTATCATATTCCGTTGAAAAATGTATACCAATTTACATTATATGGAAATATTTGATATAGTAATATATATAGTTAGTGCAACTTGTTTTTCTGTGCACGTAAAATGGTTATACTTGAGAAGAAAAGAAAAATGTATTGCAATTTTGAATTGAATCAGGTAAAAACATGTTAGGAACATTTAAAATTATATAAGATTGTAACAATAGTAATTATTTAAAAACAAATTACAAACTTTGTTAGTAATTAGATATTAACGCTATAGGTTAAATTATGAAAACACAAGATGACGCAAAAAATCCTCTTCATGTTGGTTTTATTATCATGAAAGTCTCAACGATCCAACCAATAACGATTATAACTTTTACTTTTATCCTCTTGACGTATGAATTAATTTTTCCTATTTTTAAAGCATATCATTTTCTTCCATTCTGTTCTATTTGAAATAAACTCTTACGACGTTTGTGGGTTTGAAAAATGCATTTTTTA